>JAGDQP010048880.1:0-14640 GCA_022664845.1 Lepisma saccharinum
GGGGGGGGGGCGAGGATTTGGGAAGGTGTCTCCCGGAACCTATGTTGAAGGTGCTATATCGGCATCTTTCTGATGAGACTGAGAAAAAAAAATGGAATAAAACTCAGGATGGTCAGCTTCTGGGATCGAACCCACGATCTCCCGATTACTAACCAATGCTCTACCACTGAGCTACGGCGGCTCAGTTTGTTCTACGATAGAACTAAAATGAAGATACTGTATGTAACATTTTAACCAATTAAATTTACTTTGCTAAAAGCGTATTACCGTTTAAACTAATTATACACGTTATGCATAAGTCACTGTTTACTTCTGTTAGATTTTTTTCCCAACATGATCCCATTGAAATACACCATGACATTTGACACACATTCTAATCAGAAGCACATTGAACCTTTTCTTATACTTTAAATCGATTTTCAGTTATTCAAAAAACAAATTCTGTTTTACTTCTGAGAAATATAAAGATTTGTCTAAGAAAGTCAAATTACAGCGAATGGTGCAAATTTGAGCTGTCTAGAACAAATACTTTTTGAGTTTCGGGCTTTGAAGGTTTCAAAACGCGTCAAAAATCAATGACTGGTACCAAAAATAGATTTATTCTAAATCACCATAATTTCTCTATTTCCTAGCAGAAAGTGGTGCTTTAGTCATTTTTTATCCACGATCTCAACAATTTTACATTTTTTTTCAGTAACCAGTGGTATAGTGGGAAGAATTAGTACATAGGTGCTTGATTCTCGAATAGTTTGTTAAAATATGGCAAGTGCCGTGTACATTAATGTGTCATTAATATATAACATTAATGAAATTTCTACTAAAGTAATAGTTAACCGTACTTGTGTGCAAAGCCCTAGCCACGAAACAAATTTAATTATTGTCCTTAAAAATTGTTGAGGATTTTAAATAGATAATGACATTAACAATAAGTACTCATATGGTGTAAGTCTACCAGGCGAGATTTAGTATATCACAAAACAGAAAATTCCGTAATAGATACTTTCCTGAATGACATTCGCCCATTTCTAAATTTGCAATCAAATAGCAACCCGCCTTTTTACAGTACGCTTCTCGCAAGTTTTCTTTTTGCAGTACAAGTATGACTTAGGCAAGCTTAACATGTTCAAGAGACACCATCTAATTACAATCGGTGCACCGTAGGATTGTTCTGACCAATCAGAGACCGAGGTTGAAATGCCCATTCACGGTTGTACTGTTAAAAGCAAACTTGCATCCCGGGCAACAAGCGTCTGCCGACAGCATTTGAGGAACAGCCGAATGCACCCGAGAAATCACGAATGCTTGGGGTCGAGAATTCATGCAACTTCTAGCAAAGGAGGGAACTAGCAGGGGCAGAGAGAAGTATACTTTAGACAAGAGAGTATTGTACATAACATTTTGATACTGACAATATTTCTAAGTTGAACACATTTGTATGATAATTTTCTTAAAATTTTAGCTGTGTGTTGGAAATTTGTCATTATAATTTACATTTTTTTTTCAATTATGTAGTTTTAGTGACAAGTTTTGTGTGATTGCCCACCAGAAGTTAGTTGAAAATGCGGTGGTGTTATTCTTTATTAAGCCTCCCTATAAAACCATTATTGCTATCCTTTCCCAGGATTTGTTAATTCCCAGTTTTCTTGCCAGGTGCGATATTCGAGCGTTAGGCCAGCGTTCCCGAGGTTCTCGTTTCGAATCTCGATTGAGCCATAGATGTTTGTGGCAGTTTTCTTTAAGTTGTGTGTGGAAATCATCAAATTAGTAAACAATGTTTATAAAACTACATGTCCTAACTGTTTGAACTTGAATTTTATTTTTAGCCTTTAGGCATCTTTGGCTCAGGTATATTTGTGTACCGGGTGCACTTGATCTTTAAAGAATTCTAATATTCTTTGTGTGTGCCAGTTCAACGTTTCAATACTTATTAAAAATCAATGTTTAGAGCAAAGTAAATAATGAGCTTATACTGATGTTTAAGAATAATTATTATCAGAGACAGAGAAATATAGGTTTTCTTTATACTTATAAATTTCTTAATTAGTTCTTTTATAAATGCCTATTTTAATTGATTCTGTAATTCTTTCTTTAATATATTAATTATTTTGTATTGAGATTTTCGTTTAATACAGCTGAAACTCTGCAAGAGGTGGAATAAAGGGAATTGGAAGCTATCGAAATGTGGACGTGAGGTCGAAATGTGAACGGAAATAATAATAAAAATAAAATAATAATAAAGCTTTTTATAGACATACTTTCTTAAACAATTCGTACTAAAAAGTAAATAATAATTTTGTTTATGCGTGACGGAAAAGAAAAGCATGAGGTGCGCTCTTATATATAGCTGCTTTATTAATTCTTCAATTGACGCGCACCACGTTTTTCTTTTTAGTCATGCATAAACAAAATTATTCTTCAGTTTTTAGTATGAATTGTTTAAAAAAATCTTTTTACAGACATTTCTTTAGTGTTCAGAATGGTTCGTGCTGTCCTCAAATCTTGCAACCTTAATTTAAATAATTTCCTGACGTAATACAATAATGACAATTTTAACAGCGACATAAGTCGGGCGGCAATACAAATATTCCATTGCTACTTTGATATCTTTCTATATATTGATATATTTCGATATATATTTTTTAAATATGGACTTCTTTATCCTAAAATAAATACTAGCCTGCAAAGATGTGGAGTTTGACTGATTGCAGAACACTTTAGGATTCGAGTCACAAAGCGTAAGCTTCAGGAAAAATATCCGAACCCCGAAATAACTCGAAAAAAAATAAAACTCATTTTAAAGACATATTTTTGGTAAACAATTCCTACGTGAAAGTAAAAAATAATTTTGTTTAGCCATAACTAAAATGAAAAGCATGGGGCGCGCAAAGTTCAAGAACTTATAAAGTGAATTTACGATAAAGAAAACCCGATGCTTTTCTTTTAGACATGCATAAACAAAATTATCTTTTACTTTTTAGAACGAATTGTTTAAGAAAAATAATCAAAAACTAACATTTTAACTATTTAAATGTTAGCTGCTCCGAAATAGCAAAAAAAACACCTTTTTTTCAAAGTAGCACGAAAAAATTGGGAAAACGTTTTCTCCTCCTTTTTTTTACCGGCGTTCAATGTTTCCGTTTTTTTTAAAAAAAAGCTAACACACGCAGACACACACACGAATGCACACTATTCTCTGCAAAGTGCAAAATGCATCTCAATAGAGCTGTCCCCCAAACACCGCAAGCACTTGCTACAAGCTAACATCCGGAAAGTAGTAGCCGTTCGCGATCTCTCAGGCGCTTTCGGCTGTTCCTCAAATGCTGTCGGCAGACGCTTGTTCCCGGGCAGACCTTCCCGGGACGCCTAAAGTGCCGGTCTTGTTCAAAATCTATAAAACAATGTAATCATGACTAAGAAAATACATTGTATAACAATTATAGCTGAACAATTAGATATTAATTCTGTTGATAGAAAATGGATGGAGATTTTTGGACAAATGAAGACTTTATCTCGCAAATTCAAAAGTCTGTTTTTGCTTGTAAGTAGCCTACAATTCTAAGCATTCCTTGTTCAAACGCTTTTGTGGAGAGGATATTTAGCTTCACGTCATCTCATTGGACTGACACCAAGAATCGGTGTAATGTGAGCTTGCTGTTAAGCTCTACTATTGAAATACTGAGACAAATCGAAATAAGTGAAGAATAAACATCTTGTTATAACATCTGTTTGTATTAAAACTATTTTAACCGCCATCTTGATTTACACTGAAAATTATTGTCATGTAGGCATTGTGGTGGACAAACACCGTGTACGTTGGTTTTCTCGGAGTTCTCTAGTTTCATCCCACTTTCTTCATTCCACCAATTCATCCCATCATCATCTATCCGGCCTATGCCAAAGTTGCCTAAAGGGCTTAAATAAAATTCAATTCAATTCAAGTGGTCGATTATACCAATTGACCGAGAGTTAATTCGAGTAGCGCTTAACATTATATTGTTCCAAACACCTCAATTCTGTTGTATTGTAATATTATATTAAATGTTGCATTTTCTCATACAATCATATATTTAAAAAAATGACATGGGAGATTTATATAAATAATACAACAGTATTCCATAATTAAAAAGATTTAACTTGCGATACAGAGGTACTTTAGTAAAGGCTATTTGAAATGACACTAAAATATTTTTGCAAAATCTGGTTTTGTTAACACTACAAGGAAAACAAAGCTATTTAAATGTTAAATTAACATACTCGTTACCTTGTAAATGAATAAAAGGACATCCTGTATATTTTCCATTATTATAGAAGGGTTTCTAGTACACAAGGTAGATTTTAAGTATCAATGTTAATATGTAGAACATTTGTTATGTAGCAAAAATATAAGTAATAAACCAAACATTGTAGATAAATAGGAAAATAATAAAGTTTGAAGGAAGAAATTTAAGAGTTAATATTAGATATTTAAAAAGCTTTATCTAGGAGAGAAAATAGTATTTGTTTTCCTTTATTTCAAATTATGGTTTAGTAAGTTCTATGATTTAAGAACACGTAAATTCGTTACTTTTTCTGGCATTACTATAGTTGTGACGCACCAATTTTAAATTCACTAAAACCAAACCAAAACCACTTAAAACACACATTACGTGTTCATGGGAGGCTAGCGGTTTACGCAATTGTTTTTTTTGTACTTTTCGTAAATTATCTTAAATTAGTGACCATACGAACGTGGAGGTTAGGTAAGGTTAAGTGGGGTCATGTATCTTTACAAAATATATTTTTATATGTTCAAATCTATTATTAATAATTCCTTGTTTGCATTTTTCGTAAATTATCTTAAATTACTGATCATATGAACGTGGAAGTTAGGTGCGGTAATGTATCTTTACAAAATATTTTCTGACACATATTCACACTTACCTTCAACACACAGGCGTGTTAACTCTTCCAGTTTCCATTAGAAAGTCGTGTACAATTGCTTCGGGGCCTTTTACTTTCCTTACATAAATACTCCGCTACATAACTTTAAAAATATACTTTCCCATGACATTTCTATACAATTCAATAACACTAACGTAAGAAATGTCATAACCATAACAAAGACGCGCCATTTCAACACTGCCTTACCGCCTTCCACATGACAACAAATGTAACTCTACGCAAAATAGTTCCTTCCGCCTCAACATGTAGTGCGTCCTAAAACATCTTTAAAACACATCACAACAATATTATTATTCACTTATAATGTTATCCACATATAAGTCGACCAACATATGAATAGACGTGGCAAGTTTTGGAACAACCGATGAACCATGCCAAAACAATAAAGACGCACAGATGTGTTACTACTCTTCGCCTCTCGCTTGAAGTGTTGCCAACCAAGAAATTTTGTTGCTGGTTGTTTTGTATTAATTTTAGAACCAAGATATTAAAAATTACATTACAGTTACAATATATTGATTATTGAGAAGCTATATTTATTGCCCTTGTAATCCACATATGGGAAGAAGATTACATATGACTTGGGCAAGTTAAATAAAAGCTCTGTTAATAAAAACTTATATGCTTGCCACTCTCGCAACCCACCTCTTGTATCTCTTTAGACAGTTTTCTAGTTTCTACCTTGAGATACGCTAGCAAGAGTTTTTACCCAGGCTTCATGGCAGAGGTGTAACTGTATATTAGGTCCCCACCCCGCAAGAGAATACCCATGGCTGAAGTTCGATTCGGTCCGCTGAGAGGCTATTGTGAAGGGCTCCCCGTATTGAGGGCTTTTGCGACATAGTAGTTACACCCCTGCTTCATGGTCCAGGCCGTAGCGTCCTGGACTTCGGAGCGGCAATGCGGAGGTACGCGATTGAGACTTTAGAGGTCGGCCATCGTGACATTTATGTCTAGGTTTGTCCTCAGCCACACCAGGCGAATGCCGGAATGATACCTTCGCAAGAGCCTTGTCGACTCCCCTCATTGTCATTACAAATACTTCACGAAGATCCCTTCTTATATTGTCCTTCCAACGTCATCTCGGTCTTCCCACAGGTCTCTTTCCCTCCGGCTTTCCAACCAAGATGGAATATAATCTTCTTCCCCCCCCCCTCATCCGAGCTACATTGCATACCTACCCAAGTTGTTGTGATTTCATTATTCTTACAGCATCGGTAGATGAAGTATTTAAACTTGTGTACTTTCTCTATGTTCTCGTTCTTAGTTGTTATGTATGTAGCCACACTTTTGTTAATAAAATATAATTTTGGAAGGTTATATGCATAATTGTACAACAAAGTAAATAAACGGGCTGAAGATATAACTGGAAGATTGTTTGAACACTATACAATTCCACGCCCGTTGACGGATTAGAATAAAGTATTGGTACATGTATTCCTTAGTACTGAGCCACCGTAGCTCAGTGGTAGAGCGTTGGCGTAGCATTCGGGTGGTCACGAGTTCGACTCCAGCGGACGACCATACTGACTGAGGATTTTCGAGGGTTTTCCTCAGTCACACCAAGCAAATTCCGTGATGGCACTTTCAACGTAGGTCGTGGTCGACACCTTCCCGAATCCTTTCTTCTCCTACGGCCTGAGTCTTAGATGCCTAAAGTCCATATAAATGAAATTAAAAAAAAAATGTTCCTTAAAACCTAGAGAGATTAACTATAGTATTGAAAGCCCCCTCCCCACGAAGGGGTTAAACGTGGAAGTGCAACTCGGAAACCACTGGAGTTAGAAATTTGATATTTGACATGAAAATACTTTGTTTCAATTCATTACCAATAGCTATCTTAATTTTTGATTCGACATCCCCGATGAGGGGGCGAAAACATCTTAAAGAGTGGAACATGAGAAATCGAAAATTGTTAAAGGTTAGAAACTTGAAATTTGGAATGGGTATTCCTTAGGACAAAGAACAATAAATGACAAATGTTACAAGTCGACAAGTATGTACTGTGACTTCCAGATGCAACGACCTTTAACCTTGGATAAGTACCTTTGCTTTCCGCTCCAGTGATTCCCTTTCGTGTAAAACATGCTGTTAAGCCCCTAAATGATATTTCAGCCCCTCCCGCAATTGCTAGTCACTAATGAGACAATAGTAATCTCACACAAAAGCAAGTTTCATAGTTTTAGAAGAGTATGTTTTATGGTATACTTTCCCGACTACACCTTTGGTAACACTGTTTATGAGCTTGGGAAGACATCTGCTGCAGCGTATAAACAACCACTAGCGACCTCACCCTCGCGTCTATTCCTACTCTGGTCGGGTTATAACTATTTTGCTCCCAATTACTCACAAACATCACACAATTATATCAATTCATCCTGTACATTTCTAAAAATTGGTGCGTCACTACTATAGTTAACCCTTTTTCTTTCTTTTTTTTTTTTAAAAAAAAAGTAGTTTTTCTTAGATGAAACAAAGTTACAAAATAATATAATTTACCATATTTACGATAACAAAAGAATCAAAATGTCTTTTAATGTTGATATTGGTACGGTTTTATATACTATTGAATAACAACTGCTCACATTCACTGTTGCCAATTCCTAACGGAGAAAAGTAGCTAGATTGGGCATTGAAAGTCGCTAAATTGACCACCATCCAGTATGGCCGACACGTTGATTGTGTTTTCTTAAAATGAAGCCCTCCCAACCATTCTACATTTGTGTACTACGATACTTCATTTCCTTGTCGGTGTGTGAACTACCAGGCTAATAAAATCAGTCAGATTTGTCGTCAAGGCACTGTAAAAAGCTGCTAGTCGTCGTCAGTCACAATCGCTAATTTTAGGGACCTATTTCTAACAGGGGCGATGACATGAATCTGGATAATTATTAGTGATGAGCGCAAGAGTCTTGGTCTTTCGGTTTTGGTCTTGGTCTTCCATGCAAGACCAAGACCAAGACCAGGGATACCGATGCAAGACCAAGACCAAGACCAGGGATACCGATGCAAGACCAAGACCAAGACCAAGGGGTGCAAGACCAAGACCAAGACCAAGACCATACCTGCAAGACCAAGACCACCTGCAAGAGTCTTGCACACGCACTATTTGAATTTTTCTAAAACGTGCAAAGGAAGGGGAAATCATTATATCCTTCACATGAATTTCTTTGGCTTCTGTAAAAATACCGCTGGACTCTAGGTGTTCCCAGTTGTGCAATCCGTGTGAGTGGATCTGAGAATCATGCCGTTGTTACTGTAGCATACTAACCTAAACGTACAATGTACACTACTGTACACTAAACTTACAATAGAAGAAAAAACTTCCTGTTAAGGGCCAAATAAAGCCAAGATCTCCCACAAGAGATGGCAGCGCTATCTCTGTATATGTCTAATGTATTTTTATCGTTGCACGAAATTGCAATGTTGCTCCTACAAATTCAATCCTAACGAGTTCAAACTTTCAGGGAAGAAAGTTCATAAGTAATTCAAGAGTTCTACCTGTGCCGATTTTTTTATTTTCTTTCATATTGAAAGAGCTTCATTGTTATGGGCATAATAACACTGAAACGATTTCAACAATGAACAAGATAGAAAATGAAAAATCGGCACGGATAGAAACTCTTGAATTACTTATGAACTTTCTTCCCTGAAAGTCTGAACTCGCTAGGATTGAATTTGTAGGAGCAACATTGAAATTTCGTGCAACGATAAAAATACATAAGACACATACGGAGATAGTGCTGCCGTCTCTTGTTGAAGATCTTGGCTTTACATTCCCCTTAAGGATAATTTGGATAAAGGGCAAAAGGAAGTCTGTTGTCCTGCCTTTTCTGATGTTAGGTTTTTCGTGGTATGATCTATTGATCCAGATTAAGGTGGATTATGGTCAGTTCAGAGTCTGTACTGATTTGTGTAGCCAAGTCTTTGTGTTCTAAGCTACTAGTCGATTTTATAAAATGTCTGTTGATATGTGTTACTGAAAACTGAGTTCTGTTTTATATGTTATGCTACAGAGAATTGAGTCTGAATAAAACAATAGTTTTTGCAGTACATTTGGTAATTGTTCATCACTTGTAGATAAAGTCGGGAGGAATATGACTGGATATGGGCTATGGTTTTGGATGCAACGCAAAAGTTACTTTAGAGTAAGCTAGAGGTAACGGGCATGTGAGCTTGTATTGAGCACAGAAGTGCTTCAAATTGAGCAAGTTTACTTTAATACATTTGTTCAACAGAAAAGTATTGGTCCACAAACTCGTAAGTAATTTTACCGAGCCATCCTGGCTGAGGTTTTCTAGAGTTTTCCTCAGTCCCACCAGGCGAATGCTGGGATGGTACGGTACCTTAGCTCAAAGTCCTGGCAGCTAACTTTCCCATTGTTGTCCCAAGCCTTAGGCCATAGATGCCTGTTAGGCTTAAATAAATTCAAATTTGTAAGTAATTATACTTTCTATCACTCTTCTGCCAGAGCAGGCTTGAGCCATGACTAGTCTCACTATCGTCAATTGTCTGGGTTTGTGGACATTAGTGCTTCTTTGACGAAAACAACAACACTAACAAGGGAACTTTTTTGCCGTTCAGCGAGTTTTGACTTCGGACATGTTTTTCGAGTTAGACCTCATTTGAAGCATATAGATATCGAAAATAACACGCATAGACTCGCACTCCCTTTCCCACAGTTGTATTGTTGTTCCTTTACGGCATTACTTTCTATGGAATTTTGTTCATTTTCGATCATAAACTGGAGTTTGTATAAAAAACATTCAATTTGCGAACATTGTCATCATGAAATTTGTGTTCTACACGTAAAAGTACCTACGGAAATGCATCTGGTAACTCATTTCGTTAATATAAAGTTTCACCTTTAAGTTTGATTTTATTGCTTAAATGTCGCTCAAATTACACAACTCAACTTATTCGGGACACAAATATATGACAGAGTGCGTGTCTGTGCGTGTCATTTTCGCTATCTATATGATTCAAATAAGGTTCGAAGTCAAAACTCGCTGAACAGCAAAAATAGTTCTCTTGTAAGTTTTAGTTAAACACAATATCCGTGTATGTTTGGTCTTCCTTTGGAACTTACCTGGAGCACGGAGAATGGTAAATAAATGGAACAGTGACTAGAAGATGACAGAGAGCACACTTTTATGGATAAGAAGGTAAGAACTTCAATGTCTAAATTATTTTGGACATCATTTTCGATAACCCATGATTGCAGTTTGTCAAAGCTTACGAAACATAGTTGTGTGCCTAAAACAGCAAGTAAACTAAAAGTAAAATAATAAAATGTTAGAGATGTTGTTCAAATTAAAGCGAACTTGAACTTCGGTAGTTATATTCTGTACACTTACATGAAAATAAACAATACGTTAAAACATATTTCCGTTACTATTGACGCATTAAGGCAGGCAATGATACGCATAGCTTTTACTATTCCCTATATCCGGTGTAAAATTTACGTATGAAACGTATATTTTTTTAAAAGCAAAACTTGCAAGACTCTTGCATGCAAGACCAAGAATCTTGCATGCGAGACCAAGACCAAGACCAAGACCAAGACCAAGACCAAGACCAGGGATACCGATGCAAGACCAAGACCAAGACTGGGTGTGCAAGACCAAGACCAAGACCAAGACCGCTACGGTCTTGATCTTGGTCTTGCTTTTGCTCATCACTAAAATTATTATGTTTATCGTTTCAATGTTGCCATAACTGGAAATTAAAATATAATCTCAGTTCATAGACAGACCTCGCAGCATAAACTTTATTAACAACTGAAGACCAGAGGAAAAGGTGCTTCGTCTATTTTTTTTGACCAAATTGATATAATAGCACCGTCTGCTTAGTCCAATGACCTCTATCTAAAAGCAATACAGGACTGACTACTCCAATTGAAAATTTCATGAATATAGAAACCAGGGAATGGAGAGGGAACTTAATCTCATTCGTCCACTTCCAGTCTAAACCAATATGGAACAAATTTTCGGTTCTCAGTTTTTTACGTTTCATATCACTGTGCGGAATTTTCTAATTTATGTTTTAATTTTGGCAAAAATACGTAAATATTATTTGCAGTATTTTCTATTATAGGCAAAGTACGGTATAGACCTACTATTATACGAATCTCAGGAATCAAGACTTAAATAATAAAACGGACCGCACAGCGATAAGAAGCTTATAAATCTGAGCTAGATCTGAAAATTTGGTCTACACTGGATTAGACTGAAAGTGAACAAACGAGTTCAAATATTTCCTCTAAAATCTATATATCGGTACTAAACAGTCACTCCAGTATTGTAACGTAGAGCTCGATGGTTTGTTCTTTGAAAGGCCTTCTCAACCATCTACCTTGTATAAAGAGAATATGCATCGTCCGTCTATTATAAGCAGATATTTATTTGATATACAGATAATTATATGCAATGCACTTTTAAAGCGCTCTCCTATAAAATCAAGAAAATAGACAAAGCACTTTCTTTTTCTGTGGTCCTCATCCTTTAAAATATAGTTTAAGGTATCCAAATAATGTTACCATCGCGTATCTTATACGTCTTAGTTCTGGAAAGCGCGATTTCTGCCATTCTTTCTTAATAGCCCTATGGAGTTAACAAATTTACTGCCATCGTGAGCCAAATTTTAAAACATGAAGGAAGTTGTATAGCTGATGTCTTGGCGTATATCACGGTCTTTCTACAAAGTAATTTGAAATAATTTATTAGCCTTTAGCACATTTCTTTCCAAATGTGTGTTAATAATACAAGAAGGGAACATATAAAAGAAATGAAGAAAAAGTAAAATAGATGATGATGAAATATCGTTTCTTTTTTAAAGAGAAAAGAAATTAAGAAAATGAAAGTAGAACAAACAAAAGGAGCAGAAAACGGAGCCTAGTTCAATTTCAATTAACTCCTTGTCTTCCGATTTTCCTTTGTTCGCAGATCTTTTATTGTGAGAGGACGGGGGGAGGGGGGGCAATGAAAAGCATGAAGTTTGGGGAAATAGCTCTCCCATTTCCTCGGATTTTGCATTCTGCTGAAATGAAGTAATATGCATGGTTATAAATTTCTTTAATGAGAAAGGTACAGGAGGGGAAAAAGGGGAGGAAGTGCATAAATTACCTTTAGTGTATCTTCTAATCTTGCCTCTCAGATTCTCTGATTCAACCCACTTTCGCCTTCATGTCCCAAAGCATATAGGTTATTAGTTTCAGTAATTATATCCTTGCAAGAAGGGTGAGGATTAGTACGGTTTCTTCCAAGCCCGTACGGTATTTGCTTCTCTTCTTGTGAGAAGTGATCGTGTTGCATGATGCAATGTAAATATCAATGTCGATTATATCAGTTTAACTTTAGTACTTAAGGAAGAAATGACTTTCCAAACTGGCAAATCTTATTGAAACTTAAGAAGAATGTTTCACATTGCCCCAAGTGTTTCTTCCAGGGGTGTACTTCCCCCGAGTAGACATACAAGAAAGAGTTCTCAATGACACATGAAAAGAAAAAAAAATATATTGTTGGAAGTCGATTTGTATAAATAAGGTGACATTATGAGCTAGTGACGTCATCGGGTTGCCAGAGATGGTAAACATAACATGTGAAACACAGAATACAGTGCTACAAACCGTGATTACTTACGAAATGAAATACTCAAAAATGTTTATCATCATTGTATATTACCCACAGTTTGCAACACTGGACTTTCTTCTTCTACCAGGGGTATATGTGATGTTTGTCGCCACTAGAGGATTCCAATTAGCCAATACACAAATGTAGTGCCGTTTGAGAATAGATAAAACTGTATTGCAGGCTGACAACACTGTTAAACCGGTGATTTAACATTTTAAGTCCTAATATCTAACAACCTATTCATATAGATCGACTTCCAATCATATAGTTTTCTATTCGTGCATCGTTTATGTTTTATCGAGAAATATTGTTTTTATTTACCATTTAATGATGTAGATTTGGGTTCCAAGTTGATACGCTGTATCGTATACAAAGCAGTTTTCCTCAAGAGCTCTTAACGAATGTTAATAGAAGTAACAGGTTGCCTCACACGCGACGTCATTGACTTAACCAAGGTTTCTATAATTAGATAGGCCAGAATTGAAAAAAAAAACTATCTGTCTGTCTGTCTTGTTGACCATTGAAAAACCTAAATCCGAACATAACAGCGCCACTCTGTCATCTCGGTATACACAGCCAGATTTGAGGACAATGGTAAAGTTAAAGTGATGTGCTTGTAAAACTGAGGTTTTACTCTTTTTTGAGTTGGATAATTAATATTATATGATTAACCACATATTATTATTTAAATTGTATGTTAAGAATGATCTCCCAAACTCTGGTTGGGCACACCAAGATGCTGGACCAATGTTTTTACGTTCTAATTCAGTTGTTTCTATTTTAGCGTATCTTCTAATTCTAACATCTTTGGCTAAGTCAATGACGTCACATAAGAGGGAGCCTCCTATTAGTTAGTTCTACAAATGTTGCATACAGGAACTTTTTTCTTGTTTTGGATTCAGGTACTAGTGTGTCAAGAGAGGAGTCATTCAGAGTGGAAAGCCACCGCTGGCAAGTTGCAGGTTTAGCGTGGTGGCTACCGCATCAGACAAATCCCGTGGCCCGGGATCGGTTCCCGGGGTGTAATGTTTTTTCTTCAGAAAAATAATCTGTTTTTGAAACATATACGGATTTTTAAATTTTATAAAGTTCACTAACCATTTGTTAGGTTAGGTTAGAAGACTCAATAAAGAAAACAAACCTTTGGTGAACTTTATTTTATATGGGCTATTCTAGTAACTTTTGACTTTGGCCCGTCACGATGATTCGTCACGTTCTAGTTAAAATCCACTATCGTAAATACCCATGCCCCAGCCGGGATTCGAACCAGGGACCTTCGAGTTGCTGGGTTAGAAAACTCAGGTTGGGTGTTTTTTATTTATACACGATCTACTCTAGTTCACGGCAACAATAACAGGTGGCTCTGGCGTCCATTCTGAGGACGATACCAAAGAAAATAAGTGCTACACTGTACATAGTTATACAAAAATTCCCGTCTCTGGCCTACTCGTCAGATGGCAGCACAAGTCAGATACCGCCAAGAAATGCCATTGGCGGGAAATTATTAATTTTTATTGGCTAAGATGTCAATGAAGTTTACGACCATAATAGTCGTTATGTTTCATAAAACATGTTTAATACAGTTAAGATTGTCTACGTTCTATATTAGTTTATAGTCTATTTTATTCTTTAGAAATAGTTGCTCTTTATCTCATCTGTCGTCTAAACTTATATTTTCTTTACCCTTGATTTTATATCAATTTTCGTCTGTACGAGGTAAAAGAGTTCTTCCAAGGTACTTACAAGTTCTTCTTCTTTTTATCTTTCTTCATACAGTTACATATAGATAAAGAATGAAGGTTGGTTTTTTTAGAAACAAGGATGTTCTAATAGAGGATTTCCTTGTAGCTATCTCATGCGCAGAGAAAGAATGAAGCCAAAAGTAACTGAGCATCGACCTAGGCGAAGTACCTGAATACCTGATTATTTTAGCGAACAACTAGAGAGCTTGTTGCCATCTTTGTTCGCCGAAAACAATGTTTTTGATCAGGCGCGTAGGAACAACATTTTGGTTGGGCGGGGGGGGGGGGCAAATCCAGACATCCCATATATATATATATATATATGT
>JAGDQP010048881.1:0-14639 GCA_022664845.1 Lepisma saccharinum
ACAGTGGCGATCACAGTGAGAGCTTCGGCTCTCCTCTCCCAACTCCTTCCTTCGGGGAGAGGCCTCATCCAGTAGTGGATTGAATATGGCTTTGATTTATTATTATATAAACGCATTAGGAAATTTAATACAATTAGTGACCAAGGGCACGTAGAAGTTTGGTAAAGTCAGGTATGGTGTTCTCTTTTATTGCACACGCCACTGAATCGTGTTTTCTCAGACATTCGAAAATAGGCCTTCTTGTTTTGAGACGCTAGTGGCCTTGTTCCCTTCTTCAAACTGACTAATGTTTCCAAGGCCAGATAAATCATTCTATAACTAGCTATCGTTCTTTTCTTCTACCTTATGATAAGCGGGTATAAATTGAGGTGCGTTTTTAGTTGAAAACTAATTTCGATTTTTTAGCGTTTGTTCACTTCTTCAAATTGCTGGTTCATTTTTTCTAAATTATGTGAATTTTATAAACTATTTAATGTGCGTACTGTTTTCACTGCCTCAAAGGAAGAAAAATGTCTAATAGCAAGACCAGAGCTTTTCTTCGAAACTACAAAATAAAAAGGAGTTTCTCTTAAAAAGAAACTTTAGGTGAAGGCGTACCGAACCCGGGACCTCTGAATCCCAAGTCCAATGCCTTACCCATTTTATTACCCTTTTATTAAATCTGACTTGGACTACAGAATCAGAATAAACGGAAAATATTACAAAAAGCGTTAAGTGCAAATAAAGTTATAAAACAAATTAAACAATAACATTTCAAAATAACCTATTTCAAATATAAATAAAATATAAACCATTTAAAAAATAAAAACTCTCGATGAATTGGTATCGAACCCGGGACCACTGTATTACAACTCCGACGCCTTATCCATTACTCCACGTAGCCAACTACCAACCAGTGCTTTCTGAGAGCTCTTTATATCAATTCCGTCGACGAGTAACAGACGCTACTAATTACGTAATGTTCACACATCATGGTTGTCCTCTCTGCAGACAAGTCTCTGCCATTTTGTTCCGTTCTCCCAGCAGTTCTGTTGTTTAGAAAACAGGAAACAATGTGTTTTACCATTAACAAGCTTCGGAGAAAAATAGCAGCTAAGCCAGTAACTGCTATTTTTCATCGGTTGTAGCAGTCATAGCAATATATCCCATGTAGTAGTGAAAAATAGCTGTTACGCTAGTTTTGCCCATCTCTATTTCGCATCTATTTTTGAAGGTTTTACTAATGTTTTTTTTTTCTTTGTGTATTGTATAGATATCCCTTCCAGATATCAAATCCGGCATCAAGTATATTTTCACATTTGTGGCGTTTATTACCTTCTTCAAACTGCCGATTCGTATTATCTCAAGGTTTGTAGGCCAACTAAATAGAAAAATGCAGTGCGTTCTTATATTGTCAAAGGCAAAAAAATATCACGCGAATATCCAAATAAAATAGGAGTGAAAAAAGGAAAAATAGAATTCATAAAAAAATTCATACTACAATTTTAATTTCCTCATTCTGAAACTTCGTTCATTGGTAGCATATATAAAGCAGAGTAGAATAGTATATTCATTTCGGAAATCGTATGTGGGTAAATTTTCTTTTGGATGCGTTGTTTAGGTATATGGTGTTTGTACTGACTTTTTGAATAATCCTCGTATATTTAAAAAATGTGAATATGCATTCCGCTGGCTGAAACATCGCTCATTTTTAGCGTAGATAAAGTAGAATAAAATGGTATATTATTTTTAAAAATCGTACGTGGGTAATTTCCTGTTTTGGTGCGTTGTTTAGAGAAATATGTTGTTTTTTTTAATGACTTTTTGATATATCCCTGTATATTTCAGAAAGTGAACATACTTTCCTCGGGCTGAAACTTTGTTCATTTGTAGCCCATATAATATAGAATAGAAGGTTATTTTCATTTCGAAAATTCTAGATGGGTAAATCCCTTTTTTGATGCCTTGTTTAGGGAAATATGGTGTTTTTATTCATTTTTGAAGAATTCCCGTACATTTCGGAAAGTAAATATAGTTACACCAGACTGAAACTTCATTCATTAGTAGCCTAAATAATGCAGAATAGAATAGTGTATTCACTTCGATAATCGTAGATGGTCAAATTATCAATTTGATGCCCTGTTTACGGAAATATTTTGTTTTATTGACTTATTGTTCAATCCTCGTTTATTTCAGAAAGTGAATATACATTCCCCAGGCTGAAACTTCGTTCAATGGTAGCCTACATAATGTTGAAATTAAGGCTTTATTTATTTCGAAAAGCCTAGGTGGGAAAATCCCTGTTTAGGTGCCTTGTTTAGAGAAATATGATTTTTTATTCATTTTTGATGAATCCTCGTATATTTCCGAATGTGAAAATACATTCCCGAGGCTTAAACTTTGTTCGTTGGTAGCCTACATAATGTATACATTAAAGGGTTATATTTATTTTGAAAATTCTAGGTGTTAAAATCTCTGTTTTGATGCCTTGTTTTGGGAATTATGATTTTTTATTGACTTTTTGAAGAATCCTCGTATATTTCAGAAAGTGAATATATATTTTCTTCAGACTAAAATTTCGTTAATTATCAACCTACATAATTTAGAATAGAATGGTATATTCATTTCGAAAATCGTAGTTGGGTAAATTAACGTCTTGAGGCCTTGTTTAGTGAAATGTTTTGTTTTTATCGTCTTTTAAGAATCCCCGCATATTTCAGAAAGTGAATATACTTTACCCAGGTTGAAACTTCGCTCATTTTTAGCACACATAAAGTAGAATAACATGGTATATTCATTTTGAGAATCGTGTGTCGGAAAATCCTTGTTTTGATGCCTTGTTTAGGGAAATATGGTGTTTTATTGACCTTTTGAAGAATCCTCGTATATTTTAAAAAGTGAATATACCTCAAGCTGAAAACTTCGTTTATTGATAGCCTACATAATGTAGAATAAAATGGTATATTCACTTTGAAAAGCCTAGGTGGATAAATCCCTGTTTTGATTCCTTGTTTCGGGAAATATGATTTTTTATTGAATTTTTTAGGAATCATCGAATATTTCAGTAAGTGAATATACATTCCCCAGGGTGAAAGTTCGTTCGTTGGTAGCCTAAATAATATAGAATAAAAGCTTATATTAATTTGGAAAAACCTAGGTCGACAAATCCCTGTTTTGGTGCCTTGTTTAGGGAAATATGATTTTTTATTGGATTTTTGATGAATCCTCGTATATTTCAGAAAGTGAATATACATTCCTCAGGCTGAAACTTCCTTCATTGGTAGCCTACATAATATAGAATAGAATTGTATATTCATTTGGAAAATCGTAATTGAGTTAATTAATGTGTTGATGCCTTGTTTAGGGAAATATGATGTTTTTATTTTCTTTTTGAAGAATCCCCGTATATTTCTGAAAGTGATAATACTTTCCTCGGAGTGAAACTTCGTTCATTGGTAGCCTGCATAAAGCAGAGTAGAATGGTATATTCATTTCGAAAATCGTAGATGGGTAAATCCTTTTTTGGATTCCTTGTTTAGGTAAATATGGTGTTTGTATTCACTTTTTGAATAATCCTCGTATATTTCAGAAAGTGAAAATACATTCCCCAGGCTGAAACATCGCCCATTCGTAGCGTAAATAAAGTAGAATGAAATAGTATAATCGTTTTGAAAATCGTATGTGTGTAAATCTCTATTTTGATGCGTTGTTTAGAGAAATATGGTGTTTTTTATGACATTTTGAAGAATCTCTGTATATTTCAGAAAGTAAATATACTTCCCTAGACTGAAACTTCATTCATTTGTAGCCTACATAATATATAATAAAAGGTTATATTCATTTCGAAAATCCTAGATGGGTAAACCCCTTTTATGAGGCCTTGTTTATGGAAATATGGTGTATTTATTCACTTTTTGAAGAATTCCCGTACATTTCGGAAGGTGAATATACGTACACCAAACTGAAACTTCGTTCATTAGTAGCCTACATAATGTAGAATAGAATAGTATTGTAAGAGATACCGATCGATCCCAGGACTGTGTCTAGATTTATTAAAAGTCACATATAAGAACAACAAAACTTTAATCAAGCGAACTTTTATTATGAAATACAACAGGTAATAAATACCTGAAAAGACAATTGAAAGAAGACGCTTACTTAAAATAATGTTACATAAAATAATGTAAAGTCAGTTATTTTTTATGTCAATAGCGCAGAAACCTTTCCGGATTGTATGAGTGCAAAACAGGAGCTTCAGACTGCATGGGCCATCACCTCCCCTGGAATTGTGCTGACCCATGTTGTCGTTCAAGCTCCTCAGCTCCCCAAAAGGGGAAAAGAAGATCTAATATATAGACGAGATATTTGACGACAAAGAGAGAAGAGTCGCAGCAATAGACATAGTACCTACACTCTTCTCTACGAGCTTTAGAAACTGGCTGTCAAGCCTCACATCTACATCAATCCTATCATACAATCCGGTGAGTACATGGCTCAACTTTTATATGCATAACCTCTTTCAGAATGAAACCTAATTTCTGAAATCTACTCCTTGACTTTATTAATGACTCCATCCTTCTCTCAGTACCTTAAATAGCCCGAGAGGGGCAAGAAGGCAGACGGTATATTTATTTAAAGAATTGTAGGTGGTCAAATTATCAATTTGATTCCTTGTTTAGGGAAATATTTTTTGATTGACTTTCTGAAGAATTCTCGTATATTTTAGAAAGTGAATATACATTCCCCAGGCTGAAGCTTCGTTCATTGGTAGCCCACGTAATGCTGAAAAAAAGGTTTGATTCATTTCTAAAAGCCTAGGTGGGTAAATTCCTGTTTTGGTCTCTTGTTTAGGGAAATATGATTTTTTATTCATTTTTGATGTACCGGTATCCACGTATATTTCAGAAAGTGAAAATACATTCCCCAGGCTTAAACGTCGGCCGTTAGTAGCCTACGTAATGTAGAATAATGGATTATATTCATATCGAAAATCCTAGGTGGTAAAACCCTGCTTTGGTGCTCTGTTTAGGTAAATATGTTGTTTTATTTGCTTTTTGGAGAATCCTCGTACATTTCAGAAAATGAATATACTATCTGCAGACTGAAATTTCTGTAATTAGTAGCATACATAATGTAGAGTAGAATGAGATATAAATTTCGAAAATAGTGGGTGGGTAAATTCCTGTTTTCATGGCCTGTTTATGGAAATATGGTGCTTTTATTGACTTTTTGAAGAATCCTCATATATATCAGAAAGTGAATATACTTTCCCCAGACTGAAACTTTGTTCACTGGTACCCTACATAACGTAGGATAAAAGGTTGTATTCATTTCGAAAATCGTAGGTGGATCCCTGTTGTGATGCGTTGCTAAGTAAATATCGTGCTTAAATTGACTTTTTGAACAATTCCCGTATATTTCAGAAATTGAATATACATTCCCCACGCTGAAACTTCGTTGATTGGTAGCCTAAACAATGTAGAATAAAGGTTATATTTATTTTTAAAATCCTAGGTGTTGAAATCTCTGTTTTCATGCCTTGTTTAGGGAAATATAATTTTTTATTGACTTTTTGAAGAATCCTCGCATATTTTAGAAAGTGAATATATATACTGGTGTGAAGGAGGTTATATGATACTGGTGTGAGAAGACTGTTTGTCTAAATATAGCGCTTTTGGTGTTCAATAAGGTACTATTATGTGATTCATCACAAAATCAAAAAATGCTTGTGAAATTGGAGAGACAACTGGCTGGGCAATGGTAAATCCTGATAAATGTTCTGTGGCTAGATAGAAATACGAATAACCTTCTGTGGATGGAATTAATTTTCCACACAAATCGATGCTCCATGTTGAAAACGAATATTCAGCAGGGATTTTGAGTGTGTTATGGCGTGCTGGAGTGAAATCTCTTTTGATTAAGCAGCACTCAAGACAATGTCGAATTTTAGTATGTAGCACTTTTTGAAGTTGAGGTACAAAGTAACGATTTCGAAACAATAGCATCATCTTTGTGAGCCCAGGATGGGTGAGAGTATTGGCATGTATTTCTTGAAATACAGCATCTCGTAATGATTCAGGCAGACATAAGATTCTGCGTGTAGAAGATGCAGTGGGGAACACTCTGTATAAAATATTTGTTAACGATGCGAAATCGTTTAATCCATAGATTGTATTTGGGATGGTTTCTATCTTCTGTAAGCGAAACTCTGATGATTTGTGAAAAATAGGGATCCTTTCTCTGATGTGATGCTATATCTATTGTTGAATCTAGTGCTACGAGCAAGGCTATTGGTCTGTTGTCTTCAGTCATTTCTACTGCTTCAGGGTCCAAAGACAAAGGTGATCTCGAGAGTAGGTCACTTAAAACGTTGGATTTTCCACTGATATGTTGTATTGAAAATGAAAAACTATTGACAAATTCAAGATACCTGACAAGTTTGGGTGTAAGTTTGGTATGGCGCATGGCACGCAAAGCAATGGCATCTGTATGAAGAAGAAAATGACCGCCTATGAGATATTTATACCATTTACGTAGTGCGAAATATACAGAGAAAAGTTCTTGAGCATAAATGGGAAGAGGTTTAACTCTAGGAGCGTGGCGGGTGGAAATGTAACTAATGGGTTGCCAATTTTTAGCACCTATTTTCCTCTGCATTAAACATGCCCCGACGCCGATTGAACTTGAATCACATATAACTAAATGTTCTGTATTTTCGGTAGAGAAAATGGTTAACGAAGGTGGTGATGTCATAGCGTGTTTCATAGTTTCAAATGTCTGAATTTTTTCTTCATTCCATACAAGCTTACGCGGATTACCTTTGAGGGCATCATACAAAGGTGCAAATGTTATGGATATGTTGGGAAAAAATTTCTATAAAAGTTGATAGCAGCCAACCATGATCTTAATTTCTTGAGTGTGTCTGGGCGAGGTATATCGCTTAGAGCTTTGATTTTCTGTGGGTTGAGTTGAATTTTAACTTGAGAAATAATAAAGCCTAAACATTCTAACTGTGTCAAACCAAAAGATGATTTTTCAATGTTAAACAAAATAGAATGGGCTTCAGCAGTCTTGAGAACTTGCTCTAAGGCGTTGTTTATCTCTTCCAGTGATTTACCATAGAGATAAACATCATCGACGTAAAACGCAACGTTATTGGGACAAACTTTGTTGAAAATATGCCTAAGTATACGTTGCAGGTTGGTAGAACTCTTTACGTGCCCCTGGGGCATTACTGTGAGTTCGTACTGAGTGTGGGGCAGTTGCAAGACTCGTACAGAGAAGCTAGTAGCGGGTCTATCAGTGGAGTTTAAGTTTAGCTGATGGAAGCTATTTCTGAGGTCAAGTTTATGGAACGTTGATGCTTCCGCCATATTATCAATTATATTTGAAATAGGCGATAATGGATCTTGAATAGGAGAGCATCTGGAGTTCAGCTGACGAAGATCTAGAACTAATCTTATCTCTTCAGGATTATGCGGTATTGGAACTGCCAAAATGTTATTTCTATAAGGCGAATCACTGGGTCTCAAAATATCTAGATGGAGGAGTCTAAGTATTTTCTGACAGACCTTCCAGCGGAGCCGATATGGGATAACAAACTGTGGTTGTTGATGGGGTGCCTTGTCCGTGAGATTAAGAGAAGCCTCATACGTTTTAATCTTTGTAAAATCTTGCTTTGTCCAGTTGAAAACCGTAGCATGATTTTTCAAGATTTCTCGGATTTTTTCTTGTTCCTGAGGTGGCAACTCTGAATTTATGAGAAATTTTGAAGGATTGATTTTATCTCCTATTTTCCGCAACTGTTCTTGTATGTTCTGTTGTCTGTTTTCTTCTGTAGGAGTATATAATTTCCTAATAGAATATAACGGAAGCGCCGTTTCAGTTTTGTAAACATTGCCGATGGCAATAGGAGAAACTATTTTGAGTTTGATGTAACTGTTGGTCGTGTTTACCATTGGAACGTAAGGATTTTCCGTATTTACCAGAGCATGAACCATATAAACGCTTCTTTATTGACATAATGGTGAGTGAAGGTGAATGGTTGAGACATTTGCCTTCAAGGGTAATGTAAGCGGGACATATCTAACGGTATTCGGTGGAATTGTGAAGTCATATTTCGCTAACAGCGTGAAGCGCTTGGTATTGATCGGAAAAGAAAAATTGGTGACAGTAGCTTTCTTGCTGGGGTTTCCTAGTGCTGGTTTATAATCTAATCGATTACACATAAAAGTGTTTGTTTCAAAATCTAAAATGGCCGAATGAGGTTTCAGAAAGTTATGACCTAAAAGAGTAGGAAAATTTGTAAAAGGAGCCACACAAAAATTAATAGAAAAATCCTCATTTCCAAGCCTGATTTTCAAGGTGACACCATGTATCAAATGTACAGGCGTATTCTGTATGCCTGTAAGTGTAGTCGGTAATGGAAAAGGTCTTGCGTTGGCCGGAAGTTGGTCTATCGGGAATAAGCAAAGTGAGGCACTTGAGTCTAATGTGAACTGATGGTGTTTGCCATTAACTAAACCTGTAATACATGGTTAGTTTTTCGAGACCAAAAAAGGCAAAGTAATCCGTTGTTTGGTGAGCTTATTCGGTTGTTCCAGTGAAACTGTTTGTTTGTTGACAGTTTCGTGTTTAGTACTGTTTTGTTCAGGAACAGGCAAGCTAGCGTCAATCGCCTCATTTTCAGTACTAGATGTAAGCACGGAAGGATGTGTCTGTACTTCTTTGTTTTCTGTACCATTAGCCGGATTTTGCAATTCAGTTTTATGTTTTTGACAAATTTCATCTGATGTAGCCATTATAACTGTATGTGGAAGCAGTGGCGTAACATCAGGAATACACCAGGGGTTGTGAGTGGGTACCCCGGGGAAATGTACAGGTTTTTTTGGTTTGTTTGAAAGTAGGGGAAAGGTGGGATGGCAGGATAATCCTAGGTGCGAAAATCCCGGTTTCGATGCCTTGTTTAGGTAAATATGGTGTTTTATGGATTTTGAAGACTTCTAGTATATTTCAGAAAGTGAAAATACTTTCCCCAGACTGAAGATTCGTTCATTAGTAACCTGGATTATGTAGAATAAAATGGTATATTCATTTTGAAAATCGTAGGTAGTTAAATCCCTGTTTTGATTCTTTGTTTATAGAAATATGTTTTTTTTTTCTTTTTGATAAGACCAAATATATCTCACAAGGTGAATATACATTCCCCAGGCTGAAACTTCCTTCATTGGTAGCCTGCATAATATAGAACAAAAGGTTATATTCATTTCGAAAATACTAGGTGTTTAAATCCCTGTTTTGATGCCTTGTTTAGGGAAATATGATTTTTTGTTGACTTTTTTAGGAATCCTCCTATATTTCAGAAAGTGAATATATATTCCCCTGTCTGAAACTTCATTGATAGGTAGCCTACATAATATAGAATAGAGTGGTTTATTCATTTCAAAAATCTTAGATGAATAAATTAACATTTTGATGCCTTGTTTAGGTAAATATGGTGTTTTTATTGACCTTATGAAGAATTCTCGTATATTTCAGAAAGTGAATATCACTTCCACAGGCTGAAACTTCGTTCATTGGTAACCTATATTATGTAGGATAAAAGATTATATTCATTTCGAAAATTGTAGGTGGGTGAATCCCTGTTTTGGTGCTTTGTTTAGGGAAATATATTTTTATTGACTTTCTGAAGTATCCTCGTATAATTCTGAAAGTGAATATACATTTCCAAGGCTGATACTTCGTCCATTTGTAGCCTACATAATGCAGAATAAAAGGCTATATTCATTACAAAAATTCTAGTTGTGTAAATCCAACCTTTGATGCCTTGTTTAGGGAAAATTTTGTTTTTATTGACTTTTTGAAGAATTCTTGTATATTTTAGAAAGTGTTTATACATTCCCCAGGTTGAAACGTCGTTTATTGGTAGCATACATAATGTAGAATAGACGGTTATATTCATTTCGAAAATCGTAGGTGGGTAAATTAATATTTTGATGCCTTGTTTAGGAAAATATGATGTTTTTATCGTCTTTTTGAAGAATCCCCCTATATTACTGAAAGTTAATATCTTTTCCCATGCTGAAAGTTGGTTCACTGGTAGCTTACATAAAGTAGAGTAGAATGGTATATTCATTTTAAAAATCGTAGGTGGCTAAATCTCTGTTTTGATTCTTTGTTTATAGTAATATGTGTTTTTTTTACTTTTTATGAAAATCAAGTATATTTCAGAAAGTGAATATACATTCCCCAGGTTGAAACGTCCTTCATTGGTAGCCTGCATAATATAGAATAAAAGGTTAAATTCATTTCGAAAATCCAAGGTGGGTAAAACCATTTTTGGATGCGTTCTTTAGGTAAATATGATGTTTGTCTTGACTTTTTGAAAAATCCTCGTATATTTCAGAAGGTGAATATATACATTTCCCAGGTTGAAACGTCGTCCATTGGTAGCCAACACAATATAGAATAGAATGGTATATTCGTTTTGAAAATCGTATGTGGGTAAATCCCTGTTTTTATGGGATGTTTAGAGAAATATGGTGTTTTTTATGTCCTTTTGAAGAATACTCGTACATTTAGGAAATTTATTTTACTTTCCTCTTGTTGAAATTTCGTTCATTGGTAGCCTACATAATGTAGAGTAGAATGGGATCTTCATTTCGAAAATTGTAGGGGAGTAAATTCCTGTTTTGATGCGTTTTGCAATTAAATATCGTGTTTTATTGACTTTTTGAGGAATCCTCGTATATTTCAGAAAGTGAATATACATTTCCCAAGCTGAAACTTCGTTCATTGTTAGCCTACATAATGTATACATTAAAAGGTTATATTCAAATCGAAAATCCAAGGTGGGTAAATCCTTGTTTTGATGCCTTGTTTAGGGAAAATGTTTTTGTTGACCTTTTGAAGAATTCTCGTATATTTCAGAAAGTACATATACATTCCCCGGCCTGAAACTTCCTTCATTGGTAGCCTGCATAATATAGAATAAAATGTTATATTCATTTCGAAAATCCAAGGTGGGTAAATCCTTTTTTGGATGCGTTCCGTAGGTAACTATGATATTTGTCTTGACTTTTTGAAGAATTCTCGTATATTTCAGAAGTGAATATACTTTCCACAGACTACAACTTCGTTCACTGGTAGCCTACATAATGGAGATAGACGGTTACATTCATTTCGAAAATCGTAGGTGGGTAAATTAATGTTTTGATACTCTGTTTAGGGAAATATGAAATTTTTATCGTCTTTTTGAAGAATCCCTGTACATTTCGGATATTAATTTTACTTTTCTCATGCTGAAACTTCGTTAATTGGTAGCCTGCACGAAGCAGAGTGGAATGATATTTTCATTTTGAAAATCGTAGTTGGGCAAATTCTTTTTGGATGCGTGTTTTAGGTAAATATGGTGTTTGTATTGACTTTTTGAATAATCCTTGTATATTTCAGAAGTTGAATATACATTCCCCACGCTGAATCTTCGTTCAATGGTAGCCTACACAAAGTAAAATAAAAGGTTAAATTTATCTTGAAAATCCTAGGTATTAAAATATCTGTTTTGATGCCTTGTTTAGGGAAATTAGATCTTTTATTGACTTTCTGAAGAATCCTCGTATATTTCAGAAAGTGAATAGATATTCCCCAAGCTGACACTTCGTTAATTTGTAGCCAAGACAATGTGGAATAAAAGGTTATATTGACTTTGAAAATCCTGGGGGGATCCTCGTTTCGATGACTTGTTTACCGAAATGTGATGTTTTTATTGACTTTTTGAAAACTCCTCGTATATTTCACGAAGTTAATATACTTTCCCCATACTGAAACTATGTACATTAGTAGCCCAGACTACGTAGAATAGAATGGTATATTCATTTCGAAAATCGTAGATGGAAATTAACGTCTTTGTCATCACTGTGTTTGTCCTCAGGAAATTTGATTTGACTATCAAGAGAACTTAACGTGTGATATTTAAATTCATTTTGTATTTAAATAATGTGTTTAATTAATTTATTTCTTTTCCTTCTTTTCAATAGCTGACCAGAACTATTCTTTTCTTTCCTTTCTGTCTTTATTACTTAAGAATGAAGTGTGGATATTTAAATTTATTTTATTTATTAATATTAATGTGGAATTGTATATTTGTTGGGAAACTCTGTGTATTTTTTTGTAGAAGCGAAATGCTACGTAAAGAGCATTGTTGTTGGAAGGTTTTCGGGGCACTTGAATGTGTTGACCTCAACAACAGCTGAACTTAACCGTATACCTTTGTTCTTTTGCTATTTTAGGATGGATCCTTTCTTTGCAGACGGCCGAACGGCGCTGTGGAGAAGTTCCCGGATGTTAGTTGCTGCGGAAGCTTGGTCAGATGGGCTGATTAGTTGTTATTTTTTTACTGCTATAACCGTTTCATTTTCACTGTGATAATCACGGTTACTTTCTTTCAATTTCGTTTATAATGCTCGAAAGCGGCCATTGTACACACAGTGCGATACTAGCTTCAACATGGTTAGGATCAAATAAGATAGGCGATGCGAGATGCAGTCAACTAGCTGCTAGGGAAATTGATCTTTAACTTAGTTTCCGGAATCAAAATCTTCGGACTTAGAAATATTTTAGAAACTTCAGGACTTGTAATTTTTGACAAAGTCGGCATGAAGAGTTATTTATACTCCGTGTTACTCCAGCATAGTGGGCAACAGAAAAGAGGCCAATCCAAGGAAGAGACGTCAGGCGGAGAGCTGTTACGTAAGTGTTGTTTCTACTGAGCTCTATTACAATTTTGGATGTACTTGATTGGACCGATAGTATTTTCTTATGCAACCAATTGAAGTTTGTCAAAGTCACTTGTCACTTGTGAAAAGCTGCAGTCTGCGTTATACTATCCCCCCTTTTCCTTCTAAAGTCGAATTGCTGTCTTCATTCACGATTGTAACTAAACCCCAAGTCCTATGTGTTCACGAGAACAATGAGATCTAGTTGGTATCAGGCTTTACATGTACTGAAAATCCCCATGTGCGGACTTTTGCCTGTATTGTCTGGAGGTCACCGGTTGCCCTTGGGCTGAGGGATAATTCCTCATGTGGTTCAATTCATTTTGAACAAACCGTTTCTCTCTGAACACTTAAATAATTGAGAAGTCTTTAATGAGAACGTTTTAATCTGATCTGTGGAATAATCAATTGAACGTGGGTCCTCATTCATACTCGTCGGGAGCGTAGCCACTGAATACTGTAAGCTAAAATGACGATAATCCCCCAATAATTCTTGAGAGCTTATCAGCCCATCGCTTCTATCCACCACAGTGTCATTGCATCATGATCAACATATCAAATCTGTAAATAATTATCTATCAAAATATATGTATTAATCTTTGTGGTCGATTTTATCTCTATAAGTATAGCATTCCTGTATTCTAATTCTGATATTACTCCTGACTCTGACCGTAAAAGCTTAATGGATAAGAGTTGCAAGCTAAATAAAAGAAATCTTAACTGATTGTATAGTATTGCAAGATTCAAAGTTCCGAAGTACAGTACAACACATATTTACTGTACGCCCAAACAGGAACGTATGTAAGAGGAAAATACAAAAAAAATTACCCACATAAATAATGGCGCCCGTTTAAAACAGAGACGTGAATATAAATTGTTTTACTAAAACAATACTCTTGAGTCCAATCAACTAATTGGTATAAAATATTAGTTCACGTCATTTCATTAATTTATGGTACTAAGATCAGGAAAAGAAGTAAACATGACTGAAACAGGAATTCTGAAAGAGAAAATTTCAGAGACACTTGGGAGGTTAAATGAGTCTGATATGTCAGACGAACAGCTGTTGGAAGCCATAAGAACAGTTGCTGTTAATAGTAGGGTCGAATCTTCTGCGAGTACAGCTATGGACATAAAGATTGTCGCATGTCTTTAGAGATTATTTCCCAAATTCCCAGCTATTTCCCTCACAGAGGGAAATTTCCCGCAGTTGAGGGAAGTTCCCTGACCTTGAAAAATATGAACATAATCCGACATTAAAGCCCATTACAGAACAATTGTGATATACGTATATTGTAATTATTTGCACAAACAAATAAGGAATTACAAATCAAAGAGAAAATTTAAAAATAATATCAATAAATTAAACACTGAATGTCGTATTAATCCATAGTCTTACATTGAAATCTAGTAAAAACACATATTATTATTCGGTTAATAGGATGGTTCAGTGGTTATCGTGCTCGACTCATAATGAATTTTAATTTTGTTATGGGTTCGAATCCTGGTCGTTGATCATATTTTGTAATTGTAGATTAATATAGATAATCTTCACTTTTATCATTTTTTAAGTTTGATATCTAATTCAACTATGATACTTTTATATTTTACTGTTAATTTTAAAGTTATTTCAAGAAGCTTTCTACCATTCTTAGTTAGGAAACGTAATCTGAAAACTGATGGGTTTCTCCTTAGAAGAACCTAAGAATGTAATGTGTGTCCAAAATGTTCATGAATAAAACAATTTAGTGATTGCTGATTTTATTTGAACACTAGTTTTATTGTTCACTCCTGACAAAATAATAATTAATGAGATCAGAAGCTTCAAGTTACTTCTTGAATTCTGCGTGTAGAAGATGCAGTGGGGAACACTCTGTATAAAATATT
>JAGDQP010048882.1:0-14639 GCA_022664845.1 Lepisma saccharinum
TCCTCCCAGTTAGTGGGAGAAGCCTTTTGGGGCGACAGTCCCGGTTTCCCGGCGCAAGCTCCTCATATAAAAATTAGGCTTCAGTAAATTTTTGCCTCTCCCCCCCCCAGCCCCTAGGAAAAGCTGAAATGACGGGCCTTCCTTTGACTAGGGATGGCCTAATCCGGATTTCTGATTTTTCGAAATCCGGATTTCATAAGGATTTGAGATCTGGATTTGGAATTGGGATTTAGCATTCAGATTTGGAATCCAGTTATAACAACAGATTTTCTAGTTTGAACTTATTTTATTAGTTCCAACTTCTAATTAGGGCTCCCATTAAATATACAATGGTATAATATACAATGTATTTTTGTTCCAAATAGGAAAATAAAATAGTTCCACAGAACCCCGAAGGATACACTTGATCTTAGGATGCTGGGAGTGTATGAGAATAAATATGAATGAGACGTGTGTTATATTGAGCAGACTGGTCGTGCAGTGCATTGCAGGATGAAAGAACATGTTGGAGCTTTAAAATATGGTTATTTAGAAAAGTTAACCGTTGCAGAGAACATGAAATACTGTTTGAAGAAACGCGAATTATACATCCTGAAAACAGAATAGTTCTAGAATCAATCTAAATTGAGTTAAATAAATAACAAAAATGGGTTTGTTTGTAACCTTTGTAAGTTTGTAGTAGTACTTCAGTGATAGGTGGAAGGTACTTTTAAGAGTCATATCGAAATCAGGCGATTGGGCATAGCAATTTGCCCAGGACAACAAAGAATTTTAACTTCAAATAAGTAACAATAGATTCAACATATACTGTCACACACTAGAGTTTATATAACTGTTATAAGTTTTGATTAATTTTATTAGTAATTTTATATTTAAAAAATCCCATGACGATATAAGCAGCAAGGCTTACGAAACGATCGTCGGGTTCAAAACAATAAACACAAGGAATTTCCGAAAAAGAGTTTTTTCTCAACTTCGTCGAGTTCGGTGGACATCAGCTGACTGTCTTGATTTTCTTCAATTAGTAATGTTGGATGTCTTTTGCGAATATGAATCCAAAGTGCACCAGTGCTTGTACCATTCGTTATCACGTTATTACAGTAATTACATTTTGTGTCATTTCTTCTCAAATGAGTCCACACTGAACTAGATCTCACAATTCCAACAGTCTCTTAGCATGCTCAGAGTAAACTGATATGACTGAAGGAAGAGAGCCTAATTTACAATATACCTTGTTCGAACTATTTACAAACTTCATTGTTCAATTTCCTAGAATAGACACACACATGTCACTTGGGGTCATGGAACTGGAGACACGTGACACTCGAAGTGGACGCAAACATTTGCCGGCCGGGTCTCTTCTAAACAGTAAAGACCTGCCTCCGTTCCTCGGATAAGGTAATGAAAAAAATACCCGCAGAAATTTAAAAAAGCGAAAATCTGTCATCGCAAGTTTTTCTATTTTAGCGGTATCAAAGAAAGCAAAAATAGAGGTTTTGGATCATTGAAGTGTGTTTATATGTACCGCTAGTAAGACAAGTCCAACTATGCAGAAAAGAAATACCTTGAAATTTACACGAACACTAAAAAAATCACATTCAGAAGTAATATATCCCTAATAGCAATGCAAGCTTCCAGCAGGCTTGCATTTGCAAGGCTGCAGGCTTGACGTAAGCTTGCATTGCAAGGCTGTAGACTTACTGCAAGCTTACTATATATTAGGGTGGAGCGAAAAATTGACTTTTTCACTTATTTTCGAAATCTATATGGGGCTAGTGCGGGAAAGTTGCCAAATGATCTCAGGAACAAGTGTGCAAATTTTCAGTCCATTTCGTTAATGTTCTGATCTCTCGCCAGGAGCGAATTTGGCGCTTCCTTCAAATTATTCAAATTTAGCTGTTTTTTTTTTCATTTATCTCTCTTATTTTTGAGGATATGTCAATGTTTCTTACATCGTTAGATTCGTCATGATACTGACATTAAAAATGTTTAGTACTCATTGTGACTATTTCGTGTTTTTGACATTCTTTCGGGCAAAATTGATATATTTAGGGGAAAAAATCACAACTTTTCGTATGTAAGAATTTTTCAGTTCAGATTCATGGGCACCTTTGCACTTATACTATTAGTGTTGCACATTTTTGCAAAATACTAAACACAAGCATAATATAATAAATCCATAATTACATATTACTCTCCCATAGGTTGTGTTCCCGCTGATGTTTTGAAGTGTAGCCGAGATTGCGTCATTCCAGTTCTCAGTGTCTGTCCACCACAGCAGCATTACAAACAAGGTGTGTGCTTAAATACTTTAGTGTTTAGTGCGAATGAGATTTTTCTCTTTTTGATGTTGAAACTTGTAGTCAAGATTGCATCAGCCAATTTATGAGCAAAATTCTATACAAGTATATAACAGTAAATTAGCAGCTAGCAACATTACGACGTGTTTATTGTGAAGGTGAATTTATTTTGGTTTTGATAATGCTGAAAATACTACAGATATAAATAAATGCCGAATACTGTGAATTTGTCAAATCAAATTACTTCGGACTGTACAAATGAGTAAAGTTAAGGAAAAGAAAACTAGAAAGAACTCGGCATGTCCAATTTTTCGAAATCCATCGGAGTTTTCCGAAATTGTTCTACCAACTGTCCAAGATGTGTTAAAGTTCTATCTCTGGATTCTAGACCAAGCCTCTGCGGAATCAGGAAAGACAAAACCTGTTTCGGAAATTGCAGACATCGTCGGCAAGAAAGTAGAGGAAATCTGGACAAAGGCATGAATCCCAGTCATCTCCCACAAACGAGTTGTTGATATGATTCGCTCGTATCACAACGAGTATTGCAAAATTATGAAGAGCGTGAAGAAAACAACTGAATCTGCTATTCAGGCCAGGAAGGCGTTTCTGGAAAATACCAGAATTACTCTCTTCAACATTGCAGCGTGCAAATGTCCTGATTTCCGAAGTTGTACTTGTGAGCAATTCAAAAGAGTCCCTCCCATGGAAAGAGATTTCCTGTGTGATCAGCGAACTACCAGAAGGATGTTCATTGGATGCTTGGATACGAAAACGACGAAGCGAATACTAAGGAAAGCAGAGAGAAAGGAGAACAGAGAAAAGCAAAGAAAAGAAAGTTGAAACAAGCTTTAGAAATTCAAGAAGATAGTGAAAGTAACGGAGACATTGAAGTTTCTGTGACTTCTTCAGATAACTGTAATGATGAAGAGTTTACTCCTAGCCGGAAAAAACAACGAGAATCGCCGCACGAACTCAAACCGACCCCTCCGACCGCTAGGCTAACCCTATCGAATTTTTCAATAGCTTGTGATCGAACTGGAACGTCAGACAGAAATGCTTCCCAGCTCGCGACGGCGATCTTCAGAGATGTGGGAATCGCAACAGAAGATGATTATTCCAAGGTCGTAGATAGGAGCAAAGTAAGACGAGAGCGGAAGAAAAGAAGAGAGCACTTACAAAAACAATGTGCAAATGAAGATACGGTCCTGCGAGCAGTCTACTTTGATGGAAGGCACAACAACACGATCAGTCAAGAAAAGAGAGGAGGAAAGTTCCATCGAGTTGTTGTTAAAGAAGAACACGTGTCTGTAGTGCAGGAACCTGGCTCTCTGTATATCGGACATTTCACGAAATCGACAGGAGCACTTCCATTATTGAAGGACTATTACAAAATCTAGATAAGCAGGGATTTTCAACAGAGCATATTCTGGCTGTTGGTTGCGACGGAACTGTGGTGAATACTGGACATACCGGTGGAGTTATCCGACAGCTTGAAACAAACCTGGGGAGACCGTTACAGTGGGCAGTCTGTCTACTTCATGCAAATGAGTTACCACTTCGTCATCTCCTTCAATATTTGGACGGTCCTACGACCGGACCCTACACGTTTTCTGGGCCTATAGAAATTCAACTCCAGAAGTGCGAGATACTGCCAGTGACTCTCTACGAAACAATTGACACAGTTCTGCCGTCAGTGGACCCTAAAGATCTCAGCTCTGACCAACAATACCTCTACGAAATATGCCAAGCAATTGCAAATGGACAATGCACTACATCCTTGGAAAGCAAGAACCGTGGGAAACTCTCGCAGTCGAGATGGTTAACTACTGCCAACAGAATTCTTCGACAATACATAGGTACAGCGAATCCTTCTGAGACTCTGAAGACGCTTGCTACATTTGTCTTAAAGGTGTATGCTCCCACTTGGTTCGATATTAAGCTCAACCGCATTTTGAGGAGGGGCCGAAGCATCTCTGTAGTCTATTCGCTCGGTCTCGGTATCTTAGCGAAGAACTAAAGAAGATAGTAGACCCGGTTATTCAAAGAAATGTTTTTTTTTTTTTGGTCATCCTGAAAACATCCTTGTTTCCATGGTTAAAGACGAACGAAGACATATTCGGGAACTTGTGTTGAGGAAAATTCTGAAGGCCAGGGCAGAACGAAAGAAGTCGCATATTCGCAAGTTCAAGGTCCCTCCAATGAATCCTAGCGCAATGGACTACATCGACTTAATCAACTGGAACGAGTGCGAGGTGACCGAGCCACCTATAACAAGAAACATACCAAGCAGTGAGATCAATAGGATGTTGCAAGGGGAAATTCTTCTCGAGGTTGATCAACTGGATATCATCAACATTGCTTGCCACACACAGTCTGTAGAAAGGATTGTCAAGCTTGTCACTGAAGCCTCCAGTGCTATTTGTGGGCCTGACAACAGAGACGGATTATCAGAGCGAGGCTGGAGAGCAGATAAAGACTACCGAAAGTGGAGACAAAACAGGACTTCTTCAAATCGTAGAAAGAAACATTCCCAGATTGTAGGTAGGGTGGTTGGGTTGGGAATGGGTGGAACTAGAATGCATCCACCTCCTCGTGGTTAGTTCTGGGTTATGGAAGGACGTGTAAAGGATATTGTGAACTTGCAGAAATGCAGAGTACAATTATACTTTACCGCCTGAAGTAAGCGAACAGCTGCTAAACAAATATAATTTGTATGTGCATTCTGAACAATGCACGGGTACTGCCAAGTATGAATTTTTAATAGAAAAGCTGGTTTCCCGCCAAAACCGTCTGAAAAACGCGAAATAGTCACAATGAGTACTAAACATTTTTAATGTCAGTATCATGACGAATCTAACGATGTAAGAAACATTGACATATCCTCAAAAATAAGCGAGATAAATGAAAAAATGCAAAACACCGGCTAAATTTGAATAATTTGAAGGAAGCGCCAAATTTGCCTCTAGCGGGAGATCAGAACAATAATGAAATGGACTGAAAATTTGCACACTTGTTCCTGTGATCATTTGGCAACTTTCCCGCACTAGCCTCATATAGATTTCGAAAATAAGTGAAAAAGTCAATTTTTCGCTCCTCCCTACTATATATACCTAACGTAAGCCTTGAATTTGCCTTGCTTCATAAGCTTGCTGCAAGCTTACATTGCAAGGCTATAGACCTACAGCAAGCTTAGTATTTATACCTAATGTAAGGCTAGCCTTGAATTTGACTTACTTTATACATGCTGCAAGCTTGCGATCTATACCGAATGTAAGGCTAGCCTTGCATTTGCCTTATTTCATAAGCTTGCGATCTATACCTAATGTAAGGCTAGCCTTGAATTTGCCTTATTTCATAAGCTTGCTGCAAGCTTGCGATCTATACCAAAAAGTATAGATAGTATAGAGGAATAACTTCCTATACCAGCAATGGTAATCGCCAGCGTCTGCTAGCGAGAAACGCAGCCAATCAGGGAAGGCCATGCATTGACAGTGCCTCTCGCGACAGGGGAATGGAGGACTAAAGGGCTTGGCGCCATATCCGGTTGGTTGCCATAGCAGCGGCGGGGGTCAAGTCTAAACAACAGTGAACAGTCAAGTAAGTTTGATGGTAGGAACGTAGACAGTAACTTGTGGAAGTAATGGCTGATTTTTTTTCTTTTTCTGGTTTCCATCCTTTTAAAGTGACATGTCTCTCTCTCATTGTAACGTTTGCAATCTGGTACGAAGCACATACCCATGATGAATTATTATTATCGAAGAAACTACATAAACCAACCACTGTTGTTTAGACTTGAACATGGCGGGTTACCATGACAACCAACCGGATCTGACAGAAGACTTTTGTGGTCTATTAACAACCACGCCACGCATTCGCGTGGAAGAAAAATATGCAGCTGCCCTTATGCGTTGAAACATGCTAGGAAAATCAGGTTTTTGTTTTTGTTTTTTTAAAACTATTTTCCTTACCATTTCATATTCTCATTAAGGGGACGGTTAAAAGATTCTAGACTTAGCTAAGACATGATAGATGGTGACATTTGGGGTTTGACTATCATATAACGGGGCAATTTAAAAATACTTATCGCACTCAACTTGCAATCAACATGCCACGCCAATCTCCAGTCAACGACTGAATTTCTTGTGCAATGTGCATTCAAATGTCGGTGCGAACGCCGCGAATTTCTGAATATCGACTCGTTTTTGTTTGGTGTTGTCATGGGTGTTCCTTTACGCTGCTACGCGGGGCGCTACTGTTGCTCAGATTACCCTGTCAGGGGCTGGCTGAATCATCTAATCCTCCTTAATCTATGATCTATACCTAATGTAAGGCTAGCCTTGAATTTGCCTTATTTCCTAAGCTTGCTGCAAGCTTAAATTGACCTACATGAAGTCTGTGCAAGCTTACTGCAAACTTACTTTTTATACATATTGTAAGGGTAGCCTTGGATTTGCCTTATTATATCAGTTGCTTTCTAGTTACATGCCAAACCTACACAGCCTGCTACAAGTTTCTAACCGTCACTTAGGAAGCTTGTCAGTCATAATATTTGTACCTATTTTAGCGGTAACCATGGTCTTCCCATTATGTAAATTAAAAATAAAAAATGCATAGAAAAATTGTTTTCCACTCTAGTGTAAAATTGAATGTCGCTCCCCAGACTGCTGATCAGGATGCTCTGCGAATTAAGCTACTAGCCGCCCAAGGAGAGTATCGTATATACAGTATGTGTGGATTACTCTCCTTGCTAGCCGATAACTAAATTCAGCCTCTAGTCTCAACCGAACAAGTTGAACTAGGCTGGAAATGGCTCATATTTTCGAGACACGTAGAATAGGGCCCTGGCCCCCCTAATGGGGGGGCCAAATGATAAGGTGAAGTCGGTTCTCCTATCTCTACAGTGCATTGTCATTCGTTTTCCCTTTCTACTAAGCTTATCTCCCTTTGGCAAATCTATTTCATTGATAAATTCCTCCCTCAAACTCGTGTGCTACAGTACTTATATAAATTACATCATGTATAATACCCATCTCCTGGCTAAATGAGTTAATTCGTGCATTGCTTGTATTGTTTCTGGAGTTTCGTGCATAACATCGATAAAGACCTTTTAGTAAGAAAAGAGAAGAAAGAATGAAAATGTATTTTCTGTCGTTTAACGCCAAGGTGGGGGGCATAAATGACCCATACAATCAAAATTTTATTTTTGTCCATTAGTCATTAAATGGAAGAGTGAAATTATGTGTATTCTTCACGTACGTGTCCAAAAATCTTATGGTAGAAAATGACGTTAAGCCCATGTATTTATTGTGTAATAATTTAAGAAAATCAAGTAGGAGTCAATTTTACCCAATCTTGGCGTTTTGTGTAACTATTTTTAAATGTCATTTTATATTAAAATAAGTTGTTGTCGGTGTTAATGATCACACGCAGGGGTGGATTTCGGTTTCATTGTTTGGCTTGGCCCACAACTTAGCGGAAGAATATACTGCGTGGAAGGGGAAGGGTTACATAGCCAGCGACTGGGGAACGAGAGGGGGCAGTTGACCTCCCACCCCACCCACACACATATACACTTTTCTCGAGCATTCGACTAGTGAAAAAAGATACAGACATTACGGATTTAAAAACTTACTTGAAAGGGGAGAATTGCTTCCTCGTTCTCGAGTAATTTGTCCCTTACCGACCACACTACCAAATAAAGTTCATTTATTATGTTCGGAGTTCGTGTCATTGGCTCGCCTTATTATCTCGATTAATATGAGATGTTACAATAGTTATATTTTCACTCTTATTCGAGTCTAGTAGTTGAAAAATTCTTTAAATTTAGAACTAGCACAACGTAAAGATCGTAATTGAAAAAAGACATTTCCTACTGGCCAGTTAGTTGTTGAATATGAATTGTTATTTATGGTTTTCAGGCATCTTTCTCTTGTATATCGGGTAATCTTCTGACTGATTAAATGGTTTAGCTGAGGTAAAAGGATTATCACATATCCAGAGAAGTCATCGCTGCAGCCCAAGCGTAATGATAGAACAAGTAGCATGCAACTGCTGCACCCGTGTTCGATTCCCGGTCGCTGCAGTGACCGACTTATCGCTGCATTTTTCAACTTGCGATTCTATTTTAACATTATCTTGTCTATTTATTTATGTTGACATATATTTACTATTTTAGTATACAGCGTTTCTGGTTAAGTTTATAATTATGACTAGCTGCCATGCGTTTCGGCCGGACGTTAGAAATCCGAAGCATCGAAGATCCGAATTGGCGAGCAGGAAAAAATCGAACCAGCAACTTTGACCGTCGGGATCGGCATTGGGAATGGGTATCATTGCTTCATGAACTGTATGCGGTATAGTGGAGATAGTTTTATGTTGTCCAGTAGGTACCGTATATTAGCAGAAGGTAAACCTTCTGGTAAGAGTGTTCGCAAAGTATGCTACAATCATTTATTAATACAGAGAATTATGTTTTTCGCAGGCAGCGGTGGCTCAATGGTAAAGCGATCACCTCTGGTGCTAGAGGTCGTCGGTTCGATCGCTGCTCATACCATGTGGGTTGTGTGGTAGACAAACCCCGTGTGCGAAGGTTTACTGAGGATTCTCTGGTTTTCCTCCCACTCTCTTCACTCCACCAATTCATCTTATCATCATCCATACTACCTTAGCCAAAGTTGCCTAAAGGCCTAAAAATAAAATAAAAATTAAAACAAAATAATTTTAATAGATTGTTTAAAACGATATTTAAAAAAAACGTAGCAATTATTATGAATATGCTTTAAATACTGTATTTTTATGATAATTTTGGACGAACAGCGTATTTTAGTCAAAATATTTTCGTACCGTAAAAAACAACCTCACTATGAACATAGGATTGATTTCTAAAATATTGCTTTAATTTTTTTAAACGTTTCCAAACTCTCTTCATAGAGAGAAAATGTTTTGCGAATAATAGAAAAATATATTATTATAATATTATTACATTTACAAAATCAAGTGCTAATTTAAAAAAATAAAGTTAGGCCTACGAAAAATTATATACGATGCAATACCAATTTCAAACCTATAATTCTGTTATTTGCGTCTAGAGTGAACGCGCGCTATTTCACTTCACTCCATACAGACATTCATCGTTTTGATATATTTTAACCTATGGCTTTACATTTAAGTTTCTTAATATATTGCCATAATGGAGAAAAAAATCTAAACAAAAATCACATTACATAGTACTTAGAAATTTACAAATTATGACTGGATAGCAAAGCTCACTCCTCATATTTAATCGCACTGGTATAGTCCTCAGGTGTTACTTATAATATTTGAAGAGCTGTAAAATTTGGTGACATCAATTATAATAATGAGCTGTCGTTTGTGCGTAGTTTATGGAAATATTAAATAGGCTATAGTAGACCTTTGAACAAAATCAGTAGGTAGAAACTTATAGCTCTTTTAGGCAAGATGATAGGTGTCAAAGATGCACATTCTCAAATGATATTATTATTGCGTCAGTTAAAAGAAGTGAATGAAGGGAAATGAAGAAATAAAATAATCGGTGGAAGATTTGTGTTTCTAATATTTCGTTCCGTATTAAATGCAAGAAATTTGAAATCTTATTGCCGAGCAGTCGTAGTTCAGTTAGTAAGTAGAGCGCTGGCTTAGCAAACGGAAGATCCTGGTAACGATTCCAGCATCCACCCATCCGAACTTAGCTTTTCCTCAGTTACAGCAGGTAAATGCCGAGATGATACATACAAACTAGGCCTTGACTTCCATTATCCTCTGCCTGCCCTATCCCGGCCTGAGTCTCACTTGTGAGATGCCTAAAGGCAATAAATACATGGAATTGAAATCCTGTTAGTAATGGAGATAAACAGAGAAGTGGGGAAGGGGCGCTGAGTGAGGGGATCATGTAAACCCAATCCTCCTGTAGACCTATTACAGAAAATGTACTGAGGCGTAATTTTGCTCAAACGTACAGAAATACTCATTCACAACACTAAAAGAGTAACATATACATCGAGTTGCACGAAAGGTAATAGATAATAAAATAAATTGTCTGACCTACCTAAAATGTTTGAGGTTCAAAATTGATGCTGTGCTTGGTCAATTTTCTGAGGAGTGCCTGATTAACCAACCCATTTAAAAATTATCATAGGCATACATTATGTACACTTACAGTATGTACACACACGCACAAACACTATAACACAAATTAAAATACACACAGGCAAATATTCAGTCTCACGACAGCAGGCAAACCAAGTTGAACTTTTAACACCAAATGCGGAGACAATAAATGGAAAATACTGCACATTTTATTTCAGGGAAGAAGTAATGGAAGTGAGATTGACCGCCTTATTTAACTACTGCATGATTTATTGCCAGCTACTGCATGTTTTGTGCCACTTCATTCTATCTTCCAAAAATCAGCTGAAAAGCGAAGACCTTGGGTCAGGCGGTGTATTGAAATGGTGGTAATGAACTTGGTTATTTTAACAAAGACAGGTAGGGTTGCAACGGAGAGACACTTGGTGCAATAAAGTACAACGAAAGAGAATATCTATATTTTCATTTGTCACGGTAGTGTTGGGAAAGATTTCGACCAGCAGGCAAAGGTGCCCACTCATTGATCCGCGTGTGTTTGAAAAAGAAAGAAGGAAGGAATAAAGAAGAAACCATAGAGCTTATAAAAAATAGAGAGAGCCTAAGGTTGGTTTCTTGGTGAGGGGTGTGAAGCCGGTGGGGAGCAGAGGGAAATACGGTGCGCACACCGTTGCGAACCAATACGACCCGGAAGGAAATGTACGATAATGTATGTTTAAATACGATATTAACTTGTACGATCTTCCCCAAATGTACGATAATTCAATAGACGTTCAAGATAAATCATTTATGCTTCTTTTATGAGTGAAATTAGCATATAATGGAATACTTCATAAAAAAATCTTCGTGCGGAGTGTACGATATAAGAAGCAAAAATACGATAATTTAGAGTGTATTGTACTATCCTTATAATAGAAATGGTAGGAAACCATGTGCGTAGGACCGATAATGACGTAGTCTGTTTTTATATGACGTAATAATCGCGTCGCGATAATTTAAAGGTGCATGTAATTTTTTAGCGTAGAACTGCTATAAACATTAAAGGTGTCGACTTGTGCAGTATATCATTGTCGTTTAAAGACGGGAGAAATAAATAAATAAAAAATGCAGATAGAAGTGGAAAAACATCGAGAAATCACGTTCCAGAGATGAACATTTACATGCATAGTATGTTTCAGTACTATTTGTCTTTTAGGTGCTTCTTTAGTATACATCGGATGTTCAATTTGGAACCATATATGGAGCAGTCACAGGTGGTGTCTGTCAAAGATGATGTGCATTGCATAAAATGAAGAAAAATATCTAAACTGTTTTTTTCTAACCCGTCTTCGTTCGTTACCGCTTACTCGACATACTGTCCATAATGTTTGTAGCAAGACATCAATTGTGAATGGAAATAGACATCACTTTGACGTAACATTTGATTGAAACCTTTATTCTGATGAAGTATCTTCATAATTTCGTCAGTTATATATAGTGTAAATCGAAGAAATAGTAATGTTGTCGGCCTCTGTTTAGTATACGTCGGCTGTTCCTTGTGGAAACGTAAATGGGGTAGTGTCTGTCAAAGGTGATTTGCATCACATATAATAAAAGAAAATATCGAACCTGGCTTTTTCTAACCCGTCGTCGTTCGCTATCGCTTACTCGACATACTGTCCGTGATTTTTATAATGAAACATCAATGGTGCTATGGAAATAAACAATCACTATGACGTAACATTACCATGATCCCGATTCATGAACATGTGACTTATTTCCTTCCGAGAAATTATGCCCGACGTAAACTAAAGTATAAATAATACCATGTTGTCAATATGGGCTTTTATTAACATACGGGTTTAACATAGAAACTTTTCAGTAGCTCAATAATGTGTTCTGTGCATCAAAATAGTCAATATTTATCATGCAAACCAAAACATTGTAACGACCTTGAAGCTCCGTTCCATTGTATTTTATTTTAGACAGTTTTGTTTCGTTTATATTGAGCTTCAAAAGGGAAGGATTTTTACTGTGCTGATCTCAACCGATTGCATACACAGTGTCGTCCTTTATCATTGGTCGGGAATCAATGATTTATTTCAGTTATGTGATTCTTTTCTATAGAGTGCTAAATGTGAGAATTTTGGTATTTCTGGTTAGAAATCAGGAACTGTTAACAGTATTGTTTGATGCTTATTTCAATCATCATAGTACGGCGTGTCCTTATTCAGTAGAAGACGTCAACATGGCTAAGGAGTGAAGGCAGACAACTGAACACTAATTTCCAAAAAGTTAAATCTTATTAAAAGTATTCGCATTATCGTTACCTGGTATTCAGTTGCCTGACAGGTAATGCGCATACGTATCTTGTTTAAATCCAGACAGTATCTTCGCCGCTACCTGGTTAGCTGAGAAATAACAATTTGAAATCTTGGAACATATTTCGTCTATGTTTGCATGATTCTGGATACGTTAGTGAAGGAAGACATCTTCGTAATTTTGTGAAATTATTTTTATTGCGATTTTGGTCTTTCGAAACTAAATTTCCTTAACAATATTTGCTTTCGGTTGTCATTTAATACTTTCTTCGAGATGTTTAATTTCTCCTGTGCAAAGCTAAGCTGGTACGGTGAACATGGGCTGTCTGTATGTTTAAGTTGCTGTGCTATACAATAGCTATGACTCGTAAACGTATTTCTCCCTCACCTCCTCATTACTTGAAAGATTCTCACATTTGAGTTTTAGAATGTTTTATTTAAACTTTTAAATATGTTTTTGGTTACTTTTGCGAAAATATGTTAATTTCCGAAAAAAGTTCACTATAGTTTATCCTTAGGTAAAGGTTTAATACCTACGTTCAGTGGTAGATGGCGTTAGTTTTCTGTCGATCGTTAACATGGGAAAATTTTACTGTAGAATATTTACATAATTGACACGATCGTAAGACTTGTTTCGAATTAAACATGTGTAAAGAATTTAAACTATCATTACAGAATTTTGTTCCAAACATTTGTTTATTATGACAGATCAGATGCATAGTGCTTCACTCTATCCACCTTGTACTTGCCTTACTTACTGTTTGGAACGTATTGGAAAATGTTCTTTTAATGGAACTGACCCTACGTCAACTGTACATTTTCATATGGTGTTCAAGAAAGGGTCAGAATTTCGAATTGTTTATTATAACTGAACTTATGCGAAGTCATGTTCATATAAAAAGCAGTGATTTACAAATTATTTCGAAAAATAAGAATTTTGACTTGAATTGCTAAATGTGAACTCATTTTGGGAAACCTTATTTTTGTCCAATTGGTTTCAAATGTGCTGATACATATTAATAGACAGAACAGATGAAATCGAAATAGATTATTTTTCTTCCAAATCGAGGCTACGATCTGTTGGGATTCTTTAAGTTATGTATTTTCCTACCTTGTCAGAAATGATTTTTTAAAAGTAAATTTTGTATTACCTAACCTAGAACAAAATGTTACTCTGTGTGTTCGTAGCTAAACTAAATACGTTACTTTACTTAAATAAACTATGAGTAAAAAAGGGTTTATACATTTTCATTGCGAAAGCTTTATTAAGTAGAAGTCTATTTCATGAGACCTGAGAGTAAGTAACAACAAACTGCGCGCCACCCCCAATGTCTGATTTGTTGCGTGCCTTTTCACGCAGTTAGATAAACGGCGTAGGGAATTGGCGACCCCATCGTCCGGCCGGGTTATGCTGGTTGCAATCAGCCAACAACGGCGTAGGGAATTGGCGACCCCATCGTCCAGCTGGCTTTTGCTGGCTGCAATCAGCCCTCGCAGCTAAACGTCTACGCTGCCTGAAAGGAGGACCAGCCGAGAGGATTTCATTTACATTCACCCCATTTTTCATCCATTGATGACTCATTATTTCATCTCCTCTTGTGCTGTGAGTTGCGCCTCCGTGCAATGATCAAGGATGTGACAGGATGTATTTGCATTGACGATGGCCCCTGGGCCCAGGGGAAAGGGGGCGGAACCATTGGATAGCGCCTAGTTCTTAACAGCAGATTCTTGGATGGTCTAGCTCGTTGAGACTGGGAAGTGCGCCATTGGGGAGCTCTTCGGACCTTTGGTCTCGCCAACACTCGGGGGAGTGGGTGTCCCAAGTATCCATCAGTCGGGAGTACAAGTGATTTCGACGCCAAGTCCTTGGACTTCGCCTCGATTTCCAGCTTGCTGACAAGGGTGATGAGGGTAGTACCCGGCAGCCTCGTTGGCT
>JAGDQP010048885.1:0-14638 GCA_022664845.1 Lepisma saccharinum
GTATCTCCATTGTCATCAGTCACATAGTCGTACAAGTGTACAAAGTTTCACGTCGATTGGGCAAAGCGGGTTATGCCTGTTGATCGGAGCGAAGATGTGGGTGGCTAGGTGCGGCGCGTACAACTTGCATTGCCAGTAGCCACAGATAAGTTCACAAAGATTGAAGCAGATTTAGCTATGGGAACTTTGTGATAAATTGATTACAAATTTGGACCGGGACAGACAGTAGAGTTAATAAAAGCATGGTACTGAAACTTAGATTCCATTTTTGATGCACTAAGACGAGTACATAAATTTTTATATTACTCGATTAAGGACGGTTAAGGTAATATCAGGCCGTAAGGACGGTGGCAGATAAATATTAGAAGTAACCTGAATACAACCTTGTGTACATACCTCATCGTAAAAGCTACGGAATTCACACAGAAGAGAGACCTAGCGGCCGTAGCGTTGACTTTGTAATCGGAAGGTCCTAGGAACGATCCCATCGGCCGTCCACCCTGACTGAAGTTTTTCCAGGTTTTATCCTCAGTCGCACTAGGTAAATGCTGGGATTGTACCTACTAACTAGGCCCTGGCGGATTATCTTCCAACATCCTGTTATCCACCCAGTCCTGAGTCTGAGATTTTATATAAAATTCAATTCATGCGGAACAGTCTTGACTCCTAACCCCACAACAAAACGCCTGTAGGAATTGTAAAATTATTCCATATTTTCTGGTTATTGGAAAAAAATACCCAAGTCCAGGTTTTTTTTTTCAAAATTGGGATTGCGTGCCTAAGGTACTCAAAAATAATTAATGAATGACTGGTAAAATTATCCAAGTGTTACTGGTAACGCCTTGGTTGGAAATTATAAAAATGGAAATACCCAATTCGAAGAGCTTAATTTATTAAAGATAAAACTACCCCATGGGAAGATGTTCGAGCGAATACCTTCAGAGGGCCCAATACTAACGACATTTGATAATGATGAAATCAAAAGTAGCCAGTCAGAGAGGGGAAAAAAATATCAAAGCAATCATAACATTTCAGATTGTACTTGTATGCGCATTCGAAGTAATATAAATTTGTTAATTAAAAAGACATGCAAATCACGTTAATTTTCACTGATCAGCTAGAATAACTAACATTGAGCTTGTGCTAAGATGTTTTTAAGGTGCAGTGCTATCTTTGATCTGCATAGACCATGTTCCAGTCAACCTCCATTGTATTATAGTCGCAAATTGTGTGTTTATGAAGCAGTGCCTCCTTACATGCATTCTGACTGAAATTTATGGTAACCGTGGAAGTCGTGAAATAGGAACACGAGTTATGCCTTAGAGAGTGTGAAACAGGTTTCAAGACTTCCATGGTGACTAGCAATTCCATCAACGAAGTCAAAGGATGATAGAATGCTCATCTCTTCGATGATCTGCAGGTAGATTAAAAGACTTACCAAGCTGTCTGTAATGAATTTTTCACTGTAGTTTTGTTAATTAAATAAGAAAATATTTCTTTACATTATTTTTTACTTTTTCCCTATTAACATTGAGAATGACCGAAGTCCAGTATATTAAATAATACCACTATCCAGGTCCACATTGGTTTTCTAATTCTTAGCTCAAAATATGGGTTCCCACTACAGTTTCAAACAGTCATGTACTTTATTCAAATTACATCTTTTCCTAGATTATAACAACAATTTTCGATTTGTTTGACAAATTCTGGAAATGTGACTTGGGTACTTTTGCCAATAACCCCACGATATAGGAACATAGTTAACAGAAGTTTGTGCATCCTTGCTACGTGCCAGGAGGGTGTAAAGCTGTTTGTTAGCTCCGAGTTAATTTTTTCTTAAAATTTTGAGCCTCCCCCAATGACATGTGTTCTTCGCCTAAAGAGCTTTCACAGCTAGAGATGCAAGAGCTCGAGAAAATAACTTTTGGGGGGGGGGGGGGGTGTGTCGTCTCTCCTTTCCACGAAGACATATTTAATTACTGATCTCTGAGTAAATGAAAAGTTCCGAGAATCAAAGAAAACAAAATTAATTGCTAGTATATTATTATCTAAAATTCATTTCAGAGAATTTAATAATTTACACGAAACAGTACCATAACTTACAACAGTGCATCAATGTACACTACTCGAATCATGGATCAATATGTCTTACAAATAATTTAAACTATATTTATTGTGTACAAGTTGAATATGAAAATTTATCATCATCTTCAGGTATTATGGCGTTGTGTGACTTGTAAAACCGGCCCTTGAGATCAAGGTATGCCTTTATATTTGTTATAAAGATCTTTTTTGGCCGAACGAGAAACATTATCGTAAAATTCTGGTTGTCTGGCAACCCAAGGCTGCTGATGTCAGATATGTTGTAGCAATTAGTACGCCATCTCATTATTTTTTTAGTGTGATCAAGAAAGCCAATTATATTTTCAGGCAATCCTGACGAGACCCCGCATTTAACCCCTAGATTTCCCAGGGCAAGGTGATAACGTACCATTGAGCACTATAATTATTGTTTTCATTTTCTGTGACTTACGGCATTTCGGGCGTAAGCCAGCCACAACTTTACTTCTTCAGGGAATGAAATAGCGCGAAGACCCCATTTAAGGTACCATCTCAACATTCTCTTCTTGGGACTGAAGAAGTGCCTGACGAATCGGATGTGGATGGCTGCGACATTCGATCCGAAGACCCTTCAATTTCGAAACCAGCATCAGCATGGCTCAACCTCATACAGTATTATTATTATTTGTTTGGCTCTCAGAGCTAATGCACATCGTCAAGATCTTCATCTAAGAATTTTCTGACCACATGATAAGTGTCCGAAACTGGATTTTTGCATAGTCACTTATTTTGCTCCTGGCCCTAGTCCTTCCAATTAACGCTTAGTTAATTTTGGTACTATTCTTGTAGTCGAAGTTAATGGGTCAGATATTGACAACCTTCCACAATATCTTGAATTCATCTGCCAAATCTTTAAATTTGCTGATTTTGTTCTGTGTATGAGTGGGATAGCAACGTCGAGTAAGTGTACTACTTCTCTCCTTTTGTGCATTATTATTATTAGCTGATTTGCCCGCCCGTTGGTGCGGGGTGAGTAAATATCTACCCCTTACCTCCCGAGGAGCTGCGCCCCCCATTTTTGGGCGGCCATTTTGAATCCAAAATGGCGACTTTTTCAAAATGTTTTAATATTTTCTGAAACTACTTTTGATAATACTCCTTCATACCAAATTTAATTCCTCTAGCTCGAACGGTGTGAAAAATGGTTTTTGGGTGGCAATTTTGAATCAAAGATTGCGGCTGATATGATAACTTCTCAAACGGGTCTAATATCTGATCATGTGCGAAAAATCATTTCAATCGGTCAAACCGTTTCGGCGTGATGCAAACACAAACACGTCATTTTCATTTATATATATATATACAGATTGTGTAGTTCAACATTGATAGTAAGTTCTGTGCAGCACCTTATAAGTAGAAGTATATTAACGTGTAGAATCCGGAAGAAGGAGAAACTGCGTCTTGTAAACTTCGTATGCATGACCCACGTAACTGATCAGCTTCCAACTGACGTGTGGCTGGCTGGTGGAAAGGATGAGCAGTTGCACAACAGGAGTGAATGAGTTTACTTGAAATGGTTCTCAAATCCTCTTGCGTAGCTGGCGGGGTATGTAACATATGGCACGATTACTCTTAAAATCTGTTATCAGAAAGCAAACATGACAAGTAGAATGCAGAAATGGCGAGACAAAAAAGTTTCCAAAATGTTCTTTGTTCCTTTTTTGCGTATCTATTCACAACTACACCGCTTTCCCTTTCATGCATATTATGCTTAAATGGAATAGCAAATTTATCGTTGTATCATTACATCTTTATCCACAAGCGTGTGTAATGACCGCTGAAATCCTCACCTTGTGATGTATTATATTAATGTGAAGTCACAGGTTCAAGGTGAAAGATATATGAGCGCTGCTGAACTGCGGGCCAGAGAACTGGTGATCTGCGCGCCAACTGGCTAGAAAGCCAAGACCCGCATTTGATTGCAGAGTGCGTGCGTCTAATGGAAGGATAAACTGGGAGGTTGCGGTTTTGAGTCAGGGGACTGTGGGCCAAAACTTGTTCGGCTAATGGTCTGATACAGTGGAAGCTGGTGGACTTGGGTCGGACCTAAGAGCCCATACTGATCCTAAGTTATCGTCAGGGAACTTCAACAATTTGACACCATAACGTAAGTTGTCTCTTTCATTATTTGTCAGTTACTTGTCTGTCTCATTAGTCACGTTATGTGCATATTATTGTGTCGCTATTAGTAACTTCTTAATCCCGTATCTAACGCAAGTCAGTTACGATCTGTTCCGATAATTTGGTATCAGTTGAAATTCTGTTTATCCTTTACCTAAGCCACCTATGGAGGATGCTATATTGAACTACTCCATGACGAAAATCTTCTGCTGTGTTGAACGAAGGATTGATTTCAGTTTAAGGACTTGTGCATCTGTTCTGTTTTTAGAGAAAAGTTTCTGTCCAAAAGTGAGAGAGACTTTCCAGTTGAAGTATAGTTCTACAAAATTGAAATTGTTTTAAAAATTCATTCCCGGTAATTTCCGTTTCCTCCTCCCCTCCCTCAAAATGTTAACTTTTATTCGTTGCATATTAGAATAACAGTAGTTGCACGTTTTAGTTGGAACAAGAGGTACATATCTTTTACTTTCAGTGTTTGTCAATGAGGTATGTTTATCGACATCCACCAAAATGTACCGATAATAAAATTGGCGGGAAATTTTGTTCAGGGAAACCCTGGAAAAGTCGGACTTTTGAAAAGTCAAATGAAGTCGCCACCCTGATTTATCACCCAACCCTGTACTCATCGGTCAACACCGAGCGGTCCTAGCTCAGTGGTAGAGTATTAGCTTAGTAGCAGTCTGAAGGTCCTGGGAACGATCCGAACGACCCCCATTTGATTGAAGTGTTTCCTCAGTCGCGCCAGGTAAATGTCGGGATGGTACCTACAAACTAGGTGCTGGCCGATTACCTTCCAACATCCTCTGCCCCACCTGAGATGCCTAAAGACCATAAATAAATTCAAATTCATTTGTCAACAAATTAAGTTTTCTTCATGGCCTTTCTCCATCGCTATTATCGTCCCTTAATTTCTTTTTCACACTACCATGATGATCGGCACTCTACTCGGAAGCAGGTTTATAACCGTAGATCTGGGATAAGGTGAACAGATTCTATTTTGCTATTTGTTTCCCATAGCATGGGACTTAGTTTTAGGCAGATTTCGAACCTTCTTCCATATTCGTAATACTTCTAAATACTTGAAACTGAATGAGGTCTCAGACTTCGGATCGAGGTTCCTCAACTAAGTTTCCCGTCGTTATCTTCCCATCTCTCTCCCCAGAAGTGTTCGCCAAGGGACATCATAATCACACACTTGTGAAAGGTTTAAACCATTGCTACTTGTCCAGCCCATTAATGGAAAATTAAATTTGGTGCTGGATACGTGTTGTATTTTTGTCTTCCTATACCAATCAACTGGAGCAGAAGATGAAAAACATTTTCACAGTTGATAGTTGCAGTAAAAGGCCACGACGACAGAGAGCATAAGTTGTATTTATCCATTTACTACTTGTATTTATGTAGCCAGAATAATGTACAGTAAAATTCAAATAGGTATATCGTGTTCTATATAAATGAATGAATTGTATTCTTTCAGAACCAATGAGTCCGCCTAAGGAGAAGGCGCCTGAGAAAGAGAAAGACAAAAAGACGAAACCAGTGATCGTCGACTTAACTTTAAGCGATTCAGAAGATGAAGATGATAGCTCGAAGAAATCTGTGGCCCCTGACTCCAGTCAATCAAGCAGCGGAGGCCAGAAGACGTTTTCAAGTAGGTTTAAGTTTCATGAATTTCCTTTGCTTTAACATATTTTTTTCTGTATTCGGAATGAATTATGAACGTTCCCTAACAGCACTTGGAATTGCAGATCTCCAAGTAATGTAAATGTAAAGTTTGACATTTTCCAGATTTCAAAGAGGTGTCAGATAGATTCCTTTCGAAACTTTCCCATCAACTCTTGCGCCTGTGGTACGAATCACAAAATTCGCCATATTTGGTGACAAGTGGTAGCTTTACAAGCAAACATTCAGATGTCAAAAATTCAGATCATAACCAAACTTTATATATTAATTTAGCAAAACTTCTCGAGATTCTTTTTCTAGAACCTGTCATCCAATAGAAAGAGCGTAAATGGTAATTAATGAGTGAGGTCTGACTTCCGGAAAGTAGAATAATTATTGTGAATATTTCGTGCATAATCGTCGTGGCGTAACTAGAAAAGGTAATTCTTTACAAGAGCTCCTTCTGGCATAGAGCACTCGGAACTCCTGAAAATGCTATGTTTTGCTTCCTATAGCCATGAAAGACACTAAAATGCGTGCAAAATGGAAAGAAAGTACCTAAAGTGGAAGTTGTGTTGTGGCAATCACAACAAATTCGACTTGTTTTTTTTTATTATTATTATTATTATTATGGTTATAGGAAGCAAACCATTAGCATTTTCAGGAGTTGTGAGTGCTGCATCACAGAAGTTCCGATGATTTTAAAACCTAGTATCGAAACAAAAATTAACTATACCTTAAGGAAGCAGAGGATAAAGTTCCACAATCTCTGGCTTTCTCTTCCTAGTTTTTCCAGTTGCATGTTTCTTTTGGCAGTGTAATACAAGTTTTACTCTCCAAAAATAAAGAATCTTCGCACAAACTTCTATGATCTCGTAGTCACTAGGCCCTCACTCGTAACACGGGTCATTTGACATCAATACACCATGCACAGCAACTACGTACGACACCGCACTTACAAAATGCTTCTTTGCTTGCAGCGATCCTGCCTTGTTCACCGGTCCACTAGCGCCACTCGTCACCTCACGTCAAAACTACCAAAATCAACTACCTTCTAAAGTCACAGGAAGTCCTATTTTGGAAAGCTTAAAAAAAAAACGAGTTAATCGAGTGTGCAATAACAAAAGCACCGTATGTGACTTACCTAACCTCCACATGCCCTTGCTCACTAATTTTATTACATTTTCTAATACGTATATATTCCAAAAGAAAAACACAGGAATTAACATGGTGGACTGCTGTTCTACTAGGTAACTTAGAACTTCCAGTATTTTTCCTATTATGAGCAGGTGTCCTTGTGACACTTAATTCTGCACACGGTTTAGGAAGTTTTGGATGCCAAATAATAATAAAAGAACTCCATATGAACAACATACAACAGAAGGAGCTCTTGTAAACTATTACCCTAGAAAATCGTTAGCTTACCATGCGAAAGGTCTGCGGGTCGAGTTCTGGTCATGGTAGATTTTTAAAAAAATATCTTTTCTGTAGTACATGTGCAAATTTTACGTTCTGTTAATATGCTCTTGATATGTGAAGTGAAGGGGGCACGGTGGCTCAGTTGGTAGAGCGCTCACCTCTGGTGCTAGGGGTCATCGGATCAATCCCTGCTCATGCCATGTGGGCTTTGTGATGGACAAACACCGTGTGCGTGGGTTTTCTCAGAGTATTCCCACTTTTTTCATTCCACCAATTCATCCCATTATCGTTCATACGGCCTGAGCCATAGTTGCCTAAAGGCCTTATATTAAATTCAGATGTAAAGTGAATGGGTAAAGGTTTCGAATGTATAGTAGAGATACAGCTTTAACGTGATGAAGGCAATGGGTCAACTATTGCTGTACTAGTTAGTGGTTGATTTTGTCACGCATACTTAATGTTACAGAGTGGCCTATGTGAAACTTTTCTGAGACTATCGAGTGCTGTTAGGATTAATACTAAAGCTCAGATAAAAATCTCATTCTTCCAAACACGTGTTCTTTAACCGCAGCAGTACTAAGGTACTCGTTGTTAGACAGCACCGTTCAGTGGTGCAGAAACCAATTGCTTTCTCGCATTTGTACACGTTAGTTAACTAGACACTTCTTTGGTACTCAGTGCTAAAGAAAGGAAAGGTATAGAAACTACTTTATAAAATTGTTTAGACTTAACTTATATACAGTATGTATCTAAGATAAGATGGTAGTAAAAAGGTACTTACATAATAGAATACCAAGACAGGTGTGCACGAACATCACACACACACAATAGAAAAATGGCAATGTTGTGCAGAAGCGTGTTCATATAATAAAAGAGAAAATAGACAGAAAGGACCGGTATGGGACTGGTGCAAAGGAGTCATGTTTTCTACTAATTCTGGGTAATAATTTTGCCAAGTTATAGAAGCGGGAAAATAAATAATGGGGCTGGAGAAAACACCAAATGGAGAAGGGTGATTGAAGGTTAGTAGAAGATGAGAGGCTTCCTATAGGAAAGGGGGGAGGGGAAAGTAATAATAAAGATGAAGAGGGAAAAGGAGAAAATAAAAATACGGGTGAAAATAGAGATGGAAGAAGGAAGCACAGAAAAAGAAAAATAACGCTGTAGGGATAAGATAAAATGAAATTTATGGGCGGTAACAGCACTATGGCTTACGCCCGTCCCGAACGCTGTAGGGCTAGGAAGTTACATGCAGTTAAGTCTGGGTTCATGGTTGGCGGAGAGGGTAGAGATGTACGTCTGCTCTCGTCTGTTTTTAATTGTCAGGTGAGTCAGAGTTCAGAATTTTCAGGATGCTGACTCGAAAGCTTATGTGGCTTAGTGGTACAGCGTTCACTTAGCATTCGGGAGGGCCTGGGATCGATCCCAGCGGCCGACCATCCTCACTGAGGTTTTCCAGGAATATTCCTGTCACAGGCAAATGCTGGGATGGTACCTACATACCAGATGTGGATGTCTGGATCAAGAACGACTTGAGACAGACTACCACATCAAACCAACCAACAGTATGCAATAGCTCCCATCCATACCATACCAAACGCTCTCTCCCATACATTCTTGCTGTCCGGGGCACTCGCATCTACTCGTGTGATGACCACCTTCAAAATTATTTCAGTACCCTCTCCTCAGCTCTTACCGACCGTGGATATGCCAATTACCTCATCCGGAAACAAACTGGACCGTGCGAGAAATCACCGTAACTCCAAGCGGCCTCCCCGCGAAGCTCCCAGTCTTCTCACCCAGTACCACCCCAGACTCACTGCCTCACTAAACTGAAAAGGTTTTCCCGTCGGGCCCCGAAATAGTCTACCGCATACCTCCGAATCTCAACACGATTCTCACCAGAATTGGACCAATTCCGCCTCCTCCCCTCTAACCTGCCAAGTGCATCTGCAGAACCTGTCCTTCCAGTCTGACCTTTGAACATCATGTTAATCACAAGACGTACTTTTTCCGACGCTTGTATATCTTCCAACCTCAATAATCTCCTACTTTGTAACGTATGTTCCGCCTTCTACGTTGGCGAAACCCAAACGCATCTAACAATTCGCCTTAACAACCATTGCTACTTCTCCAAATAAATCATAACTGCCACACCTCCCCATACCCGAACACACTTCTTATCACGGCTGGACCTTTGACGAAACCTTCCGAGTCACTCCTGAAAATTCTGAACCCTGACTCACCTGCCACAGTTAGAAAGAGATGGGAGCAGATGTACATCTCTCTTCTCTCCGCCAACCATGAATCCGACCTTAACTGCATGTAACTCCCTGCAGCGCAGTTTCTTCTTCTGTTCTTCCTTCTCCCTTCGTCATCTTCATTATTATTTTCCCCTCTCCTCTGATTTCTACCCTCTTATTCCTTTAGAAAGCCCCTTACTTACTTCTAGTAACCTCCGCACTTCCTTCTCAAGTTGAAGTTTACTCCGACCCATCTATTCCCGCTTTTATAACTTGTCCACACTGTTACCCAGTATTGGTTGACAACATGGCGTCTCCTTAGCACAAGTCCCGTACCAGTCCGCTCTGTCTATTTTCTCTCCTACCATGTGAGAACGCCTTTTCGAAACGTTGCCGCTTTTCTGTTGTGTTTGTGAAGTTCCTGTACACCTGTCTTAGTATTCTACAATGTAAGTATCCTTTTTTCTACCTTTTTACCATCTTATATATTAAAAAATATACTGCCCTTTACTGGATATTGCCCTGTATTTCAATATTACGTACGTTAGTACAGTATCAGCGAAGGAGCCTCCTAACAATTAAACAAAATGAAATTGACGCGACATCTTTCTAAATTGTAATTAAAAAAGGCAGTTTGAATGCAAGAACCTGGTAGCTTCACTTTTGACCAAAATTGTGTTATTTGTCACAAATTGTAATGGAACAGATAGCGCATATTGCGTTGCAAAGATATGTGGCTCCAAGCAATGACAATCTAGATATAAGGAAACTAGAACAGCCTTATTAAAATCTTAACGTCTAAAAAAACCAACAAATGGCTGCCTTTCGCAAGACCCCTGTCCAGCATTATGTACCTTAGTACGTCTTTCTTTTCCCTTTCACAAAGGAGGTACTTGTTCCACATCTGAAAGCTTAGGCTTACAGTTCGTAAAAAGAAGTTTCCTTCAACTTTGGTGAGGAAAAATCAACCTCACTTAAATATCTGCTCTCGGAAAGGCAGTAATCAAATATGCGACACTGTTCGCTACCCCAGCGTAATATCGTTACGTGTTGACAGAGGTTAATGGAACGTAAAATGTGTGTTTAATTGTAGATTATGTTGTTTACTTGTGTATGTACGAGGAAATATGGGAAAACGTAGGAATTCGTTAATTTGTTCTAATATATTTACACATCTTACCATTTTGGACACTAGCTAACTTACAGTTTTGTATTCAACTGTTTTGTGAATGTTGCTAGATTGTACGAATATATTACTAATTGAGTTTTTTTTTTTTTTTTTTAATTTGTCTAGTGGAAAGTTTATGAACTACAAAATATCGTAAATAAATGTACAAATTATATATATTTTTAACTGATGTGTTTATAATTGACCTGTTATTACATGTGTGTTTAGTCAAACACACACTATCCATTTTTTTTTAAAAAAAATCGTATTATAATTCGTACATTTATTTACAATAACACACACATTGTGTAGTTCCACTAGGCATGTCATAAAGTAAAGCTTCCCGTATACTGACTTGTATTTCCGAGAGCATATGTTTAGGTGAGTTTGATATGTTATATTGGCCCTCCGTGTGTAATACCGTGTCTTTCTTTTAAATTTTGAACATACTTCAAACGTCTGCACAAACAGATTGTTGAGATAAACTCCAACAACGTAACAAGCACGAGAACTTTAAAAAAAATAAAGGTAATGACGTTTTTTCCAGCCGTAACAACTTTTTCTTCTTGAAAATAAACATAAAATGTTCATCCATTAAAAGAAGCACATGACTATTTCTTTAAGTCATTGTAAAACCTAAGAAAAAAGTATACTATACTGCACATTTTTTTTTAAAGAAAATACCGTAGAATGAAAATTACTTACCAGCGGCCGAGTACAACCACCTAAATGTACGATTCATATCTTTTTAGTTTCTCTCTCTCGATATATATATAGTTGAAACTGGTTCGTAAAAGTCAATTGACAAACACATTTTGCTGCACAGGCTTCTTGAAAGGGGGAATGGCCAATTACTTTATACATAAAAGTTCATACACACCATGTACATAAACATTTACATTTTCCTCGTGCAAAAAAAAAAAAAAGTTTACGCAATTAAAAGAAAGCCCGACCTGAGACAGAGTTGCCTAAACACAAGAAGTAAAATCAATTCAAATGCTTAAGGAAGCATATAGTGAAATCAAACAAGTTTCAAAAATTAGTGTAAGAATCGAAGTACATAACTACATTTGGCTATTCAGAAAAAAGAAATGGCAAGACATGTATGATTAGAGAAGAGAAGAGGAGAAAGATAGAATACGCATGAAGAGAAAATCCGAGCAACAATCAGGAAATCACCTCGAGGTCGCAACACTCGTACAAGTTGAGGGCCTTCGTACAAGAATGAATTAGTTGATGTGCCTCATTTTGTGACTTTAAATTGACCTATTCCATTAAAGTTTTTTCTCCTACCTTTTACAGAGTGGACGTTAATAAAGTGAAAATTTAACTTAAAAATAATAAGTTAAAAAAAATTCCAGGTTTCTGTTTCATTTCCAGGTCCACAATTGAAAACCAGGTTTTCCATGTCAGTAGACACCCTGATTAGTCAAGGAAAAGGTTGCATCTACCAGGGTTCAATCCCAGGTCTTTTCAAATGTTAGCCAAGCGCTCTACCGTTCGAGCAACCTCTTCAGTGACTCACTGGGTTAGTGAATGTAACTTATCTGAAGAAAAAGCCCAGCTCAATTTTTTTTCTCGCTTCGTACTAAACTCGAGCGACCGCAGCGTAGTGGCTTAGCATTCGGGAGGTTCTGGGATCGATTCCAGTGGCTGGCCACCCTGACAGCTTCTTTTCTTCAGGGTTTTTGCTGTTACATTAGGCAAATACCGGGATGGTACCTTCAGCTGAGTCCCGCTCCGACTCCTTTCCACATCCTTTCCCCCCTCTCCTATCACCGCCTGAGCCTTAGATGCCTAAAGACCACAAGTAAAAATTTAAACCCAGGAGCTGAGTACTAGTATTTAGGAGTTTCGACGAACTTTTTTTTGTTTCATATACCAAATTTCATATGCAAAGCAAAAAAGCATGGGAATCACATTTCTTATAAAATATTCTTTTTCTCTCTCCACAGGATCCAGCCCTGTAACAAGCTCAGGCTATATTAGCCCCAATATAATTACCTTGGATAGCCCTTCACCACCATCGAGTCCACTGCCGCCTGAACCAGAGGCAACGACTCCACAGCCGGCGCCAACGACGCCTCTAACAGTGACGCCTGTGGTTAGTCCGCCTCCTCCAGTGACCAATGCAGCAGTGACGTCACCTGGAATCCGAATGCCAGCGGTCTCTGCAGTGCCTCCGGTTGCCCACTCGCCTATCAGTTCCCTGAATAGCGTGTTTCCTACAGCAGGAATGGGACTGCCTTCGACCATAACCCCTCCTTCCATGTATATACCGAGTATGTCTACTTTCATGGATATTGAAACCGATTCGAGCGGCTCACGGCCCAGTAGTACAAACCCACCTCCACCTCCGTATACTACGAGGTACTAAAACCAAGAACGTGTTGTTCTAAAGAAAAAGTGGTTCAAAGTGAGTGTGTGAAAGTGTGTCTGTTCAGTTGGGAGCAGCGGAACTGTCCCTGTCTCTCCCGCCAAAAACCATATCTTGTTTTGACAAACGGCAGAATTAGGACAAGATTCGAGCCGCTTTCTAGGGAAAAAGGAACGTTTTATGAGCGTGTGTGTGTGTGATATACTTAATATTTTTAATAGATGGATTGTATTTGTTACCAATGGATAGTGTTCATACGAGGACATCGGTTTCTTAAGTGGAATGGTCTGGTTAGTCGCAGAGAAACGTGTGTGTTTCGAAATTTATGGGTAGATGTTGTTGCCTAAAACAAATTCTCACTTCAAATAAAGGGAAAAAAAGAAAAAAAAAACATGCTGAAAGAAATCATGCATTGTCAGTTCAGTAGTTTTACTTTGGTAGTTTTTTCGTACATTGCATCAAAATGTCCAAGAATAATTATTACTTTTTTATACGTATTATTTGTTTTTCACGTGTGTTTTGTGCATTATATATTGAATTCCTGTGTGCGAATACTTCTGTCCTGACCAAATCTTGCCGTCACGCGCTATCACGTTTTCGTTCTGTCAAGATCTCAGTGTAGTTGTAGTCTAGTATGTGTTGACAAACTGCTAGAAATCCAGAGATAACGAATCCATCGTTAGCATTTTTCTATACAGTTGCAAGAAAGGAGTGTATTTATACCTTATTTAATGTCAGACTTCGAGTGTTATTAGTGTATTGTTTCAGTAAAACAACACAGAGAGAGTGCGCAAATATAACGCCATTTTTTCTTCTTGTAAACAAATAAAAGACACCGATTTTAAATATTATGTGCTGTGGAAAATTCCTGTAATACCTCAGAAAATTAAATTGGTTTTCAAATAACTGTGGTTTTGAGTTACATACACATTGTGTTTTGAAAGGAGACTAATACTGTAAGTATTTAATTAGTGCCTGTGGGAATTTAGTTATATCTTGTACAGGATGTCTACCACCCTGGCAAACCTGGAATACTAAAGGGAATTTCATAAAGCAGCAATACTTAAGGAAATCTATAATTTATGAGATAAACTCAATGTCTGAGGTGGACCTGTCCACAGTTGATAAAGAGCACTGCCACGGCAAGGCGGAAGTCGTGGGTTCGATTCTCACTGCTGACCGGATTTTTTCAATATGTTAAAATCCTCTGTTTTAAAGAAAAACAGATGATGCAATTATACAAAAATAGAGCGATACTTGAGAAATTATCCCAAAAATGTTCTAAAAGCTGAGAAACGATCAGTAAACCCCAAAACACGGAAGAATACATAATAAAATAAACCATTGCTTCAGTTTTCCTTAAATTATACTCTGAGCCGTTCACCGACTGTCAGAAAGGTGACTACATTTCATCGAGTTTGTAGCCCTAGCCATGACAAAGCACAATCGCTTTGTCTTGTCCAGAGACTGTCAAGTGACAAACCGCCTCCGCACAAAACCCATCGTCATTAACTTTGGGCGCCCAAT
>JAGDQP010048886.1:0-14638 GCA_022664845.1 Lepisma saccharinum
GAATTAGAATAATCAGTGCTATGAAATACCCTAATTAGAAGAATTCCCCAGTAATGTATTCTTCCTTACCTCCTACATAAAAGCAACTCCAATGTCATATGACACTTTCTTCGATACTTCTAAAAAAGAAACAATGTTTGTTTACTTTGGATGTGCAGACGAAAGAAAAATAATAATAGTCGAATGACTTTGACAAAGCCAATGCCCGAGAAACAATGTGACACCTGCGGTACTTCCCATTTGGCAAAGCTTTTCTATCTCAGCAAGGGTCAACTTCTCCCATTGGCCCACTTCTAAAATTCCAAAGGAACAGAACTTGGGATTCGGTGTGAGGGCTCCATAAATAAAGTTCGAAAGAAACAAACGTACCCTACGTGACATGTCAAATCCACGCACTTCTGTTGTCGCGGTTTGTAAAATCTTAATGTATTTTTAAAAAATCGTTATGCCAACCTGCACATAGAAACATATGTGAAGACGCGAAAGTATTTTTTTTTTTTCTGTTACGGGGACACTTTATGATCGATGAATTAGTTAAAAAGTTAGTTCATGTTCAAAACATATATTCAGAAAAAGATCCGCAATGGAACTGACTCTGACGAAGTTCTGTAGCATTATGTAAGTTTTCTGGGTCTGAGCCAAAGATGCCTAAGATTCAAAAGTGAACAGAACTTTTCTGTCATGTACAAGGGTGCTAATAAGATATATTGCATTCCTAATGTAAATTGAAAGTTATTTGTACATTTTTAACGTAAGAACATTTAATTGTACTAAACCTAAACAACAAACGCATTAGGTGTGTTAAGTAGTGAATATTGGTGATGACAAGGGAAAAAAACGATTTCGTCAATAAAACCATGTTTAGTTTTGTTTTTTGCCTCGTGGAGAAAAAAACAAAACAAATTTTCCTGTTTTTTCTCCGAAAAATTCAGTTGTTTTTTTCCCGGCCTTTAAAACCCTAGTTCGATATCTATGGCCGATCATCGTCCCTGAAGTGTTTGTGTTTTCTTGCCGTACCAGGCAAATGGCAGGATGATACCTTGAAAATAGGTCACCTGTGGTCGACTCCCTCACCTATCCCTGTAGTTGTCTAAAGACTCTAAAGAAATTTAAATTAATCAGGTAGCAGGTCATGGACTCATCTCTAGGAGTTTCTTAGCTGCTGTGTAGATAACCCCTAAGCATAGCACTAAAAATATCTCGTAGACGCCTATTACAAATTCTACTAAGCAAGTATGTCTCTTGACTTTTTTTTTTTTTGGTAAGGACTATAATAACAGGTCGGCCCGTTACAATATTGTATTCAGGTTAGGTAAAGTTACTTTCGAAACAGCAAATAATGTTTATTATTCCCATCTGCGGCCTTGTACATGTAAAAAAAAAATCACGTTAATCGTGGACCATTTATCGTAACTCCTGAACTTTTTTACTCTCAGTTCCTTTCGTTGTTGTTTAGATTTCTCACGTTAGGGTAACAGGTTAATTTAATCTAGTTTTCATTAATCTTGATTACAATAGGTTAGGGAAGTTTGTTAGAATCATTCTTTCCTTAAAGTGGATTTGTTCCCATGAGTGAGATTAATATTCCGAAAGTACTCGGTCGGATTTTTTATTCTTTAAAACGTTATCAAATTTAACGTAACCTGAGAGAAGCTGGCAAGATGTACACAAGTGGATCAATCATTTACTCCAAAAACACGTACTTTCCTTTTCTTATGTGTCTGCATGCTATTGTTGGCATGAGGTTTAGATTAATTTGTAAATTTATCCACGCGGTTTTTCTACCGTGTACAAAATGCGATAATACCGTTTCTTATTAAGTACGACAACGCTAAGAACGTGATGCAACCTTCACATAACGAGAGTAATTTGTTCAGGGGTGTACTCCATTATAATCACTTCACGACCCATAACTTTTTCATGCAATTTCATGTCTTTCGATTTCTGGCTTGAGACTCAATATGCTACGTTAAAGCAAGGTTAGGTTAGACTGCATCAAATACGAAAAAGTTAAAGTACAAGGGCCCTGAAGTGATTTCAATAGAGCAGATCCGTGATAGGTTACATGAGCAAGGAAAGTTCAAGGTCGAAAAGTTCCTAGCAATACTAAAAACATTATCCCCAGACAGGATAAAAATGTTCCGTGGAATGTACAAATAACCACCGACTGAGGTAGTCGTGTGGCATGAGGCGTTACTTAGTTTTCGGGCGTGTCACCTATGTCTGGGTCACCACGTCACCAAAACTGATCCGGTTTCAGCTCTGTACCCTACATATAGCTTGCCTGTGGCCGGAACTGTCAAAACTGAGAATGGAAAGATTGGCGTGAATGAAGTTGAAATTATCACTAAAACGATGATAATAAGCCTACAACAATACACATGAGACAGTGGAAAAAGCTGTTTGAAAATGTTTGGGTTCCATCACAGCAACTCGATATATTTTAATGCTTCAGATTTAGTAAACTTTGGTAAATTTTATTTTTATATGGGTCAGTCTAGTAACTTTGGACTTCGGCCCGTCACGATTTGCGTTTAGCTGTTAAAATTCACACCCATGCCCCATCCAGGACTCAAACCCGGGACCTTCGACTCTTCGAGCCGATTGCCTACCGCCCGGCCGGCTTCAGATTTAATAATAACACGAACTGTATATACTGCATTATTGAGGAATTATTGATGTAGTTACTATGGGATGTGTTCATGACATTGACGGGAGTTACTGTATATGTGCGAATGAATTGTTACCGCCCATCCACTTCATTTAATCTTATCTTAGGTGAGAATGAAAACAGATGTAATAAACGTGATTTAACTTCCATGCTTTATTTGCCTTTGCAATTCCGATTAGACGGCCTACGCGAGCGGTATGTTTGCTAACGTAACTCCGGAAATTACGTTAGGAAATTAGAAACCACTCACTCAACGATTTGCGAAAAAAAGGACTTAATTGGAAAAATGCTCTAAAGAGAAAAAAGCATTGACGGAGGGAGATAGTCTTCCTCTAACTTAAGCTAACTCTATATGGTATTTCAACAGGACATGAAATGAAAAAAAAATCCTTTCAGCAAGCCCATAGGCTGAGGTAGATTTCGAGGTGTTTTTGATTGAATTTACTGGGGTAAGTGCAGAATAAAAACACTTTAAGTAAATATACTTTTATCATTTTATTTTCATTATAAAGTTATAAATACGGTAACTAATTACCCTAATAGGTTAACTAATTACCGTGCAAACTTTTTGTTATTAGAACTGAATGCAGTGATAATCCAATTGAAATTAACAGGCCCAATAAAACCCGCCACCTTATATACCCTCAACGAAATATCAGCACTATCAAGAAACTAGTTATTGATTTACAGATTAATCAAGAGCTTTTTCAACGTTACCCCACAAGTACCCAGTAAACACTGGAACCATAATGACAATAATGGCGGTTCTCAGCTGATAATCTGAGATCAACAAAAATTATATCAACATTTAGGAAACCCTTTTACATTCATGTTCTAGCACATTTCTAGGTATACACATATCCTTAAGAACTAAAAACACATCTTAATAATAACATTCCTAAATACTATATATGTCTGCAAATATTGGCCAACATTCGCTGCATTTCATAGAATGAAAACAATCGCCGACATAGCGTGAAAGAATACGACACATCAAACGCGCCGATCAGCTGATATTTCGCTCCTCTTTGAGCAGATACGGATTCATTTTCCCTATTTCTCTCTTTTTTTCTCTTATTGGAAATAATGCTTGCTAGGGAATTTCTGAACCTTTCCAAAGAAAAAAATATGTTCGAGATCTCATTTTGGTCGGAACCCGGTTTGATAGCTGACACCATTAGCACTGTGGGGACCCCGCCCCTGAAATTCCGGGAACACTCCAGCTGAATTTTACGCTGGAGATGACAACAAATAAGAAAAGCACGATATTTACCATACTACGCTCGAGTTCCACACACTACAACAATAATAAACAATTTTATTTTACTAGCATGCACCAGATGCAAAATTTACAATAGTTGATGATTACGAATTCATAATATTTACTATCCATGATCAAATAATCAATACTTGGACAAACAATTGTTCTATTGTGCGAGTTGTAACATCAGTCTGCTAAGTCTTCCTTTTATGCAAGTTGGCAAGTGAATAATCGTTGGTTTGTTTTGGTGGACAACTTTACAATTGTGCATTGTATATGAGTTGTGAATTAAATGAAGAGTTTTTCTTAAACATATTAAAACACAGGAACACTAACATAAAGTGGACCGGATGTCCAGTTCCCCCACACGTGCCAACCTCAACATACTCTGGAATGGGGATGAAAGCGTCATTAGGCTGAATTTATAGTACATTTCTGAGACAGCAAAGCTGTCGAAACCACAAAAGAAAAGTTCGGATTGCAATTGCTACGTATCTCTTCGCCGACAGTGAAACTTCACCGTTTGGAAATGCGGAGGGGAGTCGTAAACTGTGAACGACGGAATGTAAATATTGTGGAAAGTTCGCCCTCCATAGAAATACCACTGTTGCTACAGTCGGATGTTACATCTTCCAGCGACTTCGGGCCATACGATGAGGGCAACAATGAATTAAGGAAAATCTATTTCCTACCTGCCTTCCAGATCTGGATACCAGAACGTGACGACGGCGATGTGGGTTCAAATCCCGCTGAGCCCTTGAGGCGAAGTAACTTGCTGCTACTCCTGGCATCAACCGCAGTATACCTAGTTCTTTTACACATTCGCCACACGCGTTCTTCATGATTAAAAAATTATAAGTTTCGGTAGCTGAGAGAGAGAGAACGGGGTCGACTTACACTCGGATTCGGGCCGCACTGGGGAAACTACTCGGCCATGGTCAGCACTCAAAATCACAAAAAAAACAAAGAGTTTTGATCGACTGTCTTCACGATCCCTTTACCACGCTGGCCTTCTTCGTACTTCGCGATTCTACTTTTCGTATTTCTGTTCTGCCCGTCTCCCCCCTCTCTCATCATCATCTTAAAAAACGTAACTGGTGCAAAGGTCCCGTGGTATTTCCTTTCAGCCAAAATTGGGTAACGCCATCCCTCCGTGAGCGATCGTAAACATGTCAGTAGGTGGCACTGGTCAGCTGTGTCCCTTCAAAACGAGGGTGGCCACTGGTGTCGCTCTGGAGACAAGAAACAGAGCAGACACAAGTGTGGGAGAATTCGCTTCATCTCATGTTGTCTTAGATTTCCTCACGAAGTGAAAATAATGTTAAAATAAATGACTAAACAAGGCTGGATTTCGTGCAATTTGGTTTATTAATAATAATGTCAGTCTCAAAATTTGCCCACCAAAATATATAAGAAAATATTTGAACCATTAAAATTTCGAATGATGCAGATTGTCACAACATGGTTTTAAAATTTTCGAATTTCCACCCCCACAACCCCTGAATCTTTGGTGTCACCGTAAACATCTTAAGAGAGTACTATAATTTATGCAAAGTTTACCTATAAACTACACAGGGGCTGATATATAATTTTTTCAAAATTTCAACCCCCGACCACCCCCTTGGGCCGATTTTGCTCATTAACGAACTTAGCACAGCTACAACATAATAAAATTTGGTTCAAATATCTTCAAAATTATGGCCGCTAGCGTGTATATATATTACATGGTACCGATCTCAATAGGTAGATTTTTCTTCGAAATCTACCTAATATTATTATTGAATTATTGTTGATGAGAATGAATGTATTTATTTTCAGAAAGAATTACCCATCTCAAACATTACAAAAGTTTTTTAATTATCATCTTCCTATAGACGACAATTTTCTGAATATTCGATTTAAAATTGCGATTATGAACTTACTATATCAAACGAAGTATTTTTGTTATTTTTCGGGTGCTTGTGCAAAGGGTGGTAAGTCACAAAACTCTATTTTTGAGTTTTAAGTATCACTGGAAAGAAAAATAATTTCTATACACGTGTGTATATGGGGCTGAGTCAAATTCAAAATTGTATTAAGGTTATGAACTTGTGTATTCTGAGGTATCTCAAGAAATCCAATACGATTTGAACTTTCAATTCCACCCCCAACCCCAAGGTTTTTTTTTTTTTTAATACTTAACACCCTTAGCACACGCACCCGTGACTTGATTTCACTTACATTTCTGCACTGTACAAACTACTACGAGCCTGTACCAGGTTTAAAAGATAAGTTTCCTTAGTATAGGGAAAACTTCCGTCAAGACTGCCAGCATGAGCAGGATTTAAACCTTACGCCGCTTCCGCAGTGCTGATTTGAAGGCAGCGAACTTCTCCACAAAACCACATTTGCTATTTATTATTATTACAGTAGTCAGTTCTTGATAACTTTCTCCATTCGCAACTCTCTTCTTCCATTATTTCTCATGGAGATTAATACCTGTTCCTACTCATAAAATAACGGAGAATATACAAATCCCCATGTTGGTATGCAACCCACCCAGCTTATGATCATTGTTGGTTTCCAAAGTTTAGGGGTAAAAGCAATCTTCAATTCCTGTGATTACCGAATATTTTCTTCAGTTATTTATTAGGAATGAAAAGGCGTGTGACTATTTGCCTATGTTTTACCTTCTCATTGTAGAGTTAGCTTATTTTCATTTGACCTCTAAATATCATTGACTTTTGTAAATACGCACCAGTGTGAGTGATACTTGTAATCAAGGGATCCCAGGTTCGATGCTCGGTGGGAACGTAAATGGTTCAGAACCCACTTTAAATTGTAGTTGCAATCCTTTGAAACGTCATTATCATCCGATGAAGGTAATGACCAACTATTAACTGTTCACCTTCCTCAGGGACTAATTTTAGGGCAAAGACTTGTCTAAGGGCAGAACACCCATCATCATCATGAATAAAACACGAAGTAATTAGAACACGAACAAATACATCCCTACGTCTCGAAACTTAACGCTTCAGTGGTCACTTGATCTTCTGAACTCTTTTCAAAGCTTCCTCGTGATAACCAGCGATAAATCTGCAAATACATGAGCCACATCTGTAAACTCTTCCCCAGTTCCCCCAAAACAAACAAGTATTTGAGAACTTCGGCGCCACCATGTCATTATCAAATGTGCTTCCTGTGTTCTCATCACTTGTCAACATACTCCGCCACCAAAGTAAATAAGATTCTATTCGGTGATCTGAAAGCAATTATGATAATGGTACATACATTAATTCTGAAACCTCGGATATCACCACTTTCTTTTAAATTTACCTTCCCTTCATTTTTTAAACTCTGAACACTAAGCTCTGTGTAAAACAAATACAGGCGAGAAAAGCTAAGTGAAAAGAGGCTTTCACTAATGGTAAGAACTTTGAATTTATATTATGGTCATTAGGCTCTGGCAGGGATAAAGGAAATGATGCGGGAAGGTTTCGGCCAGAGTCCAATTTGAAAGTACCATCACTGTTATTGCTTGGTGACTGAGGAAAACTGAAAAAAGCTCCGTCAGGATGGTCACTAGCTGAAATTGAACCCACGACCTCCCGAATGCGATTCCAACGCTCTAGAACGGAGCTACGGCCGCTCAGTACCAACAGTAAGTAGAATCTTTCCTGCGAATCGATGAAAACAAGCTGAAAGGTCGATTAAATGTTTGTAGGGCGTATATTGTTGTATGGAGTCAAAATGTGGACGTGACGAGCGACGAAAAAACATTGAAAGAACTCTAAATGTGAATATGAAGAAGAACGGAAAAGATAAGCTGGACACAGAAGAGTCGCAATACGGAAGTGCTGAACACAAACCGATTGTGATGTGGCGGGATGCAACCGAAGAAGAGGACGGAAAAAGATGAATCCAACTTCCTGACAGTGTTAGGGTTAATATAAAGCAACGATCTCCAATAAAAGATGGCAACATTATCTCCGTATATGTCTAATGTATTTTTATCGTTGCACGAATTTTCAATGCTTGTCCTATAAAATCAAACCTAGATAGTTCAAACTTTCAGGAAAAGTTCATAACCAATTCAGGAGTTAGATCAATGCCATTTTTTATTTTTTGTTAATTGTTGAAAGATCTTCATTGTTATCGGTTTCGATATTCACAACAATAAAGCAATTTCAACAATGAAGAAAACGAAAATAAAAAATCAGCATTGATCGAACTCTTGAATTGGTTATGAACATTTTTCCCTGAAAGTTAGAACTCTCTAGGTCTAAATTTGTAGAAGCAGCATTGAAATTTCATGCAACGATAAAAACACATTAGACATATATGGAGATAGTGCTGCCATCTTTCGTTGAAGATCGTCATCCTTAAGGAAGATTAATCGTAGGCTAGATCGGAATGAATGGATATATAAAATGCCTTGAAGGACCAGCCACTTTCGGTAGAACACTACATATGATGACGTAATTCAAATGAATTAACGTCTTTATAAATTAAGAACTTAATTATGCGACTACTAGAATGTCGCCCCCACCCACTGCTATAGCAAGCGCAATCTATTGTTAACAATAAAGGTTCTTATTTTTCCGCTTTGTCAGTCTGTCAATGGCAAAAATAATGTTTAACGTGTTCTCAAAACTAACAATAGGTGACACTGCGGGTTTGTAACATGCTGCTCTCTAGTGAGAAAAAGCAGAACTTATTTCATTTTGGCATATTCGAAGAATAATAAAATGTAAGAACAAAGTAACTAATTTATAAATTTAGGAAAAGCGTTGTTGTTTTTTAATCAAATTTCGTAAATTTAAATTAAAAGAAAGTCTTGTTGTTGTTACAGCGCTTTGAAGTTAGATGAAATACAGATCTTTTCAAAAAGGAAAACGTAAACAAACTTGAAATTATTTGTATTATTAATCCCCGCTTTGTTCGTCAATCCGGTCATGTCAAAAAAAAAAAATCTCATGAACCACAGTGTGTTGAGACGTGGTTGAGGTATAGTTGAAAATGTCTTGGCTACACAAGCTCAGAGTCGCTGGAACCATCTTTGATATTTTTCCCCTGTTGCCAGTTTCTCTTTAAAAAATAATAATAATACTGCGTTCTAACATAATGAAAGTTCAACATTAGTACACTTGCATATGAAACTCGTTGAACTGTTGGTTTCATTTTCACTCCATGTACATGATGTTCTAAAACTAACCAGAAAGTAAGAGAGAGTCTCTTCTGGTCAGGACTAATTTCATACAGGCCTAGCTAGGCTACGATTGGAATTATTCTCCACTGATCCTGACATACGAAAGCTTACAGTCGTAGAACAGTTCCAACTGTTTCAATATCTCAAAGAGCGCTAAATTCATATTGCCGATTCAACAAATTAACTTAAAACACTGACTTAGCTCATTAATGTCCAATTACTTCTTTTTTTGGTGCGTATGAAATTGTAGGTTACAAGAAGTCATGTTTATCTCTAATAATTTCCCTGTAAATGTGTTTACTTCTATTTAAGTAAGTATGGTGATGTACAGTAGGGAGAGACGGCGATGAATTATTGACTACTGGGAATTCGCGATCTGGTAAAAATGGCAACTTCTATGTTACAAGCTTAGAACATAAAACATCCGTAAAGCCCTCGTATAAATAAGAACATGTTATAAGAATAATACAAGATGAAAACTGTAATTCAATGAGGTTTACTTAGTACTTGTATTATATTTTATTATTACTACACTGGTAGCGCGTGTTGTCTACCAATTCAGAAGTCCCAGGATCGAGTTCATGTCCTAATCATCGTGAAAGGAAATTTCCACCTTTTAATCTTTACATAAATCTTGGAACTACACTTGCTAGATCTGCGTTTAATTGAATTTATTTTAATACTTTTAGGCATATTAGGCTCAGGCTGGGATAGGGAAAGGGTGTTGAAAAGTAGTCGACCAGGGCCCAGTTTGTGGGTTCCATCCCGGGATTCGCCTGGTGTGACTGAGGAAAAATCCTCAGTCATGATGGGCGGCCGTTGTGATCGTTCCCAGGACCTTCAGATTCTAAACTAACCCTTTACCAACCAAGGTGGATTGATTTAAAAGCGGATTATATCATTGAAATCCACGATTTAAATCAAAATTAATTTTATTTAGGTAGTATAGCAATGAAGTGCAGTATTACTAAGCATTCTGTGATACGAATCGTATGCAATCTTCAAATTCACATTTAGTTCTCATGTGATGATGGACTCTTAGTGATGTAAATTCAAACCAAAGTGATGGGCTACTTAGGGTTGCCCACGACACAAGACTGAGGTTGTCTCGTCTCGTTTTCCAAGGACATTTCTCTGTCTCGTCTGGTGGGCAACACTATAGGTCCAGGAATTTTCACACACTTCGATTGATTCATCTCGTATTAAACGTGAAATTGTAGAAGAGCAGTAGGTCATATTTTAAATTACAAATTAAACTTATGATTTACGTGCTTACGAAAAACTAATACACAGAAACAGAAAATACAGTTTTTGTTCACACACACAAAAAAAAACACCTACTTATTACACAAAATATACTTGTACAAAACTATTTAATTTCTTTATAAATTGCTCAGAAACAATTGACGTGTAAAGGTTAGATATTTGTATGACGAAGAATGAAAATGCAAAACTACGTAAACACTATTGATTTGACTGCGTAAAATAGCTCTATTTTATGGAATATTGTTATAGGGTGTTCCGAAATTATTGGTACAACACTGAGGGTTGAAGACTCGAAACAAAAAAACTAGAATATATCTTAAATCCTGGAACATTTCGTTTGGGAGATGTGACCGAGAGAAAAGGGGCAATTACAACTATAAAATTTGCAATTGCTTAGGAAGATACAGACGTCATTTTAGAAGGAAAACTGATACATAGAAATATTTTAAATTGTTCCTCTATCGAACATACGATTGTGATATTCCTGAACACAGAACGAATAAGAAGAACGCATTTAATTAGGATATATACCCCTTTGAAACATCTTCATTCATCGTGTATTGATTGACGAAAATAACCTAATATTTCCTACGTGTTCACTTTCTTTTGTAAAATTACCATCAACCAATCACGTCATATCTTCCTTTCTTTGCAAACAAATTACAAATTGTTGTAATTACCTATTTCCATGACTATCTTCCCTAGCAAAGCGTAAGATACATCATATAGTTGTGAATTTTACTTTAGATTTTCTCAACCCTGCTACCAACTGACCTACGCACACTCCGTGTCTTGCGTCCTTATGTACCAATATTATGAACCTAAGCATTCTGTAGCACTGCTATCTCGAATCTTGATCAAGTCACAGAAATATGCATTATGGCTGCTAATATTTTTAAAAAAGTATTCAGCTAGTCTGTCAAACTATTTGCTGCTGTCATATACTTTATTTAACCTTTATCTCCTGTATGCAATTGGCAATACTACTGCGGATCATAAAAGAAAAGTATGGCCAAATCCAGCAAATAGTAATCATTAAAATTCGGATCTTCACATGACGTCATTCGGATTTTAATAACTTTGTCTGTTTTTTCATGTCTCTGCTATATTGTAGACACACTGTTTCTATTGGTCACATAAATGCATATTTTACAATATTTTAGCTTTAGGTTGCAATCTGACCAAATCATGGTATAAAACAATATTTCTGGTCACAAAAAAAAAAAATATATTTAACCGAATATTATTCGAAAACTAATAAACTACATGTCGCTAATGAAAAGGAATTTAGTTTGTATTCGTTAAAGCCATATTTTCAGTTTATAAAAATCATATTTATGGACAAACTCCAGCCATATTTGGACATTATTTTTTTTAAAAAAAACAACAACAAATGTTTGGGTATACATGCATGCATTTTTGCTAAACCACCATCAACTGGTAATCAAGTTTTAGAGCCGACTGAAAGGATGGAGTTTAGTCTAATTGTTAGTCCAAGTTAGGCTTAGGCCATAAACAAATTTCAAATGCGCCACTTTAGCCTAAATCATGGTCTAGCCTAGGTCCATGTCTTTGTAATCGGGCGCTACTATTTATTTCCCTCAGTGTTCATTTGGTACGAACTTTTATAGAAATACACAATCCTAGTAACAACTTGATCTAAAGGAAAATAAAGCTCATTGTAATCCAGACACAACGAAAAAATTTGCAGTTGCAAATAGAACAGTTAATCTTGGATACAGCCTCATTGCTACTTACCAAAATGGACTTTGTTCTGACCCTTGAACTAACGGTCTTCTAGGTGGGCTGCGGAGCGCTCCAAATCTAAATAATGACATGATAATAAAGAAAACTTCCTGGAGTACTGTTGGTGATAATTTACTGGATAAACGATCTCGATTACTTCTTCCAGAAACAGAACTTTTAACCATTCACAATATTTTTACTAAAATACGAACGAAAAAAAAAAAAATAGTAATTGGCACAATTTCTAAGTTCCGCGATCTTGGTAGATATTTAATGAATTCTATTTGTCTCGCGTTTCTATTCAGAAATTAGTAAAACGTTCTTTGTTATCGACTAATTATCACTGAACCAATTCGCGTAATTATATTTTGTTGTTTGCACTACACGATAATTTTACGTAAACTACAACTACGATTTTTTCTTCCTCTTACATAATCTCGTTCAGTCCAATGTATAATATTGAAAAGGAGGTAAAGATGTTATTTTCCAAAAATCGGGTCATAATTTCCGTCGGGTTTTCTTGTAGACGTAATGTAGTGGTGGTCCTCTCATCCTGGGGTGCTGGTTAACCCAGCACATCTCCATCCTGGGGAATCGTCCATTCTGACCAAAAAGTTATAAACAAATACGTCTCTCTTTAATTCTTTTTTCCTTCACATTGTCGCAACTGACTGGAACTTTTTCAACGACAAATGTATTATACAAAACATGGTGTAACAACGGTCTTCTCTTAAGATGATGCTACAACAGGGATGCTGAAAACCCCTTGCATCTTGGAGAAGAATCGTAATATGACCAACTACGCATGGCAGAGAGACAACCTGCAACTGCGCTTTGGGTACACTATTATGAAGAAATTGATCCGACCTTATAACAGAGACACGACGAAAAAGGATGGAGACGGATCTAAGCGGAACACTGACAAAAGCAGGAAGAACTCTAGACAATACACTTCTTCAGTTGAGCACTGGGTACACTTCGGTCTCTTCTAGACTGACTCTAAGTTTTTTTCCTCCAAATTTCCGCTCGCAGGTGATTAGCACACGCGCTTGCGCAGTTTAAGATTGCGGAAAGAAATAAACAAATTCTCACTATCTGTGGAAAAGCGATAAAATCTGAAGAAATTAAAAAGAAACTATAAAAAAATTAACCAAACACAATTTTCTGCCAAGTTCATATCATAACAGTACTCGCATTACACTACGCAGTCTTTGGACATCTATTTTTTAATTGAAAACTGCATAAATGACGCGTAACGCACTTGGAGCCGCTGCTGTATGATCCCAAACTAAGTTTAGACTAGCAGCTGGGATCGAGCCAATTCTCCCCGACGCAACGTTGATCAAACTGCCTCCTTTCCTTCGCGTTCTATACTGCATGCAGCGAGCGACAACCGACATGGCTTTACAGCAAAGGAAGCGACGGAGGGTCAGGGGATGGGACGGGGGACCATTCCAAATTTATCCCGCACTCATCTCCAACAAGTCCCTTGCGAGAACTTAATAAACTACGTCAATGGATCAAGGAAGGGGGAAAAAAAAATTGCTCATGAAAACACAAAAGCCTACGTTCAATCTCTCATCCGTTGTTTCAACTAGCATAGATTTATCTTCTGTTTGCAGAACCAGATGCGGTAATAGCCGAAGAAGATATTCCGCAAATCATCATTCAGTATTCAGCACTATAGCAAGTAGCAAGAAAATAACAATGGGAAAATTATTATTGTACAGTATTTTTCTTGCCACTGATACACTTTACAATTCATTGGGATCACTGTCTATGAACAAAATGTGTGATCATCTTTATTTGAAGTTTACTTATGGCCTTTAGACATCTAAGGCTCAGGCCGGGATAGGGCTAAGAAAAGGATTTGGAAGCTGTCGGCCAGGGCCTATGTCGAAGGTGCCAGCTCGGCATTTGCCTGGTGTTGAGTGAGGGGAAAACCTCAGTCAGGATGGTCGGCCGCTGAGATCGAAGCCACGACCTCCCGAATGCTACGCCAACGCTCCACCACTAAGCTACGGCGGCTAGGTATCATCTTTATTTATCCTATCACAATGCCAAAGGGTGATCTGGTACATTTACTGTGTATTTTAAACTTTTTTTATATATAATCCTAATTTTCCAAAATTTGAACAGGGCCTGGCCCCAATTAGTTCGGATTCTCGAGATTATGCTGTACATCCAACAGAACCGAACCCAGACTTTATCTTAGATTATTACGTTTAGAATCTTTGGACACCATACTGTTCTAAAAGTAGTTAGACACCACACTAAAGCTGAAGAACATTTCCCCATTAAGCTCACTTCCATAGTCCCATTTGTTCCATTTTTTAAAATTATGGAGAAAAAGTTACAATTTTAGAAAATGAGGACGATAGTTGCTGGGAAACTCGGTGAAAGATATGTTTTCAAGAATTAATATTTAGCTGCACTTAAAGACAAATGGTGTTGATTTCGATCATTCAACACTGTGACTGTGCTAGTATGACACCCTCGTTGTGTT
>JAGDQP010048888.1:0-14638 GCA_022664845.1 Lepisma saccharinum
GGGGGGGGGGTAAACAAGAAAGTGAAAAATCTCTTGAATATACACGGTGCAGCAGAATTTCAAATTTGAAATCATAACTACTCGCCGACCGCCGTGGTCGTATTTTATGAGGCGTTAGGCAAACAATCTCTAGGTTCTTCGTTCGAATTCCGGCTGGAGCATGGATATTTTTGAGTGTTTAGGCTTATCATAGACACTTCCTCTAGGCAAATTAGTGAATTGTAAGTAGAATATAGAGTTTCACCGCTACCTTCCGGAAAGATGTGTTTACCGGGGGATGTCATCTCTTAGCAGTGTGATGGACTTAGTTCATAGCACCTATAGATCCCATTAATGTAAATTAAATACGTTTTCCTAAACCTTCTATAAATTCTATTTGTTGTATCACGAATAATGGATACAATAACTGGTGAGTCCGTACGAGAGTGAACAGGATAATTCCTTCTTGGTTCCAGGAGACAGACATGCTTTGCAACAATGTATTCGGATCTTGAATTTTTGGGGCAGTGGTGAATCACCATGTTTCCATTCTTGTGATTAGACTTTGATTTCTGATTCAAAATTATGTAATCGGGTTATACACAGTATTAAACGAAATGGAAACTGTTCACTAACCAGTGTCCATCGAATAAACTCCTTTAACATACGTATCTGTCTCCTGTGCAAAAAGCTAATTTGTTCGTCCGTAATTCTCACTTTATGCTTGGTACAATAGTTAGTAACCCTCTAGCAAGGTGTTCTGTACGATTTCCTGTCCGCATATTTGAACATCTTATGACGTAGTGAAGGGGCTTTTAAGAAAGCATATGATTCTATCAAAAGGAAAAGGTTATACAGTATCCTGATACGATATGGAATTCCGAAAAAATTGGTCCAACTAGTGAAGATGTGTCTCAGCGACCCCATAAGCAGAGTACGGATAGGTAATAATATGTCAGATAGTTTCAAGATTCGCAACGGATTGAAACAAGGCGATGCCTTGTCACCACTACTGTTTAACTTTGCGTTAGAATATGCGATTTTAAAAATTAAAGGGGCCAAAAAGGGACTATCATTGAATGGTTTGAATCAACTGTTTGTATACGCGGATGATGTAGATTTAATAGGGGACGATATAGATGCACTACAAAGCAACACCGATGTCTTAGTAGAAGCGTGCGATGAGATAGGTCTACAGGTAAACATAGATAAAACAAAATACATGATAACAAGCCGAAGCACAGGGAATGAAGGAATTAAAAACATAAGAATTAGGGATGAGGTAATAGAGAAAGTAAACAAATTTAAATACTTGGGAGCATGCGTAACAAGTAAAAATGAGGTCACGGAAGAAATAAAAAGTCGCTTAGTATCGGGGAACGCATGTTTCTATTCAGTCCATAAACTTCTAACATCGCGATTAATATCAAGGATATTGAAATTAAAAATGTACAGAACGGTTATTCTGCCGGTAATACTTTACGGTTGCGAAAGTTGGAGTACGACCCTAGCAGATGAACATAAATTACGTGTATTTGAAAATAAGGTTTTGAGAAAGATATATGGGCCGAAACGGGACGAGATGACTGGAGAGTGGAGGAGACTGCATAATGAAGAACTCCACGGACTGTACGATTCACTAGATGTTGTAAAAATAATGAAATCGAGACGACTAAAGTGGGCAGGGCATGTAGTTCGGATGGGGGAAAAACGAAGATTATATTCTATCCTGGTTGGAAGGCCCGATGGAAAGAGGCCATTGGGAAGACCAAGACGTGGTTGGGAGGACAATATTAGAAGAGATCTTCGAGAAGTTCGTGATGAAAACTGGCTTGATACTGCCCAGGATAGAATCCAATGGCGAACGTTTGTTACTGCGGCGATGAACTTGCGAGTTCCATAAGCCATAGAGTTAGTTATTTAGTTAGTTTATGACGTAGTGAAACCATCCATATGTTTCACAACGTCATAAAATTTGCAGTTATTCAGTTTATCACGTGATGGATTCTTTCAAGTATTTTTCCCTCCAAAAATAGAAAGTACATAACGGTCCAGCACTCAGCCTTCAGTATCTTTCCACCTTTGTGTGCTCTCAAGAGGTGTAAAATAAGAATTACCTGTTAGATTAGATTAGAGGATTTTTTAACACAATCTAATCAAGAACTGAATTTCATGGCACTGCAGCGCAACGAACCGTTTCACCTTTTTCTGGATTTTGGAGTTCGCTACTAATTTAAGTAGCTTTATTTGACTCTCGATGCCAGGTCTATTCGAAAATTGGAAGCTCCCACCGATACTCGAAACTGGAACCCCTTCCACCGAAGACGAGAGCGATAACAAATGCGCTAAGTGGAAGCTATAATATATTCAAGGTATAATAAGGTAATAACCATTAAAAAAAATATATATTTTTATATTGTGAAGGACGGCATTGATCAAGATCGTAGAATTAAGAAAAACTGTAAGCTTTCTGCATTCCGTTGACGTTTTCCGTGATGAACTACTTGCTAACTACTTCGAAAACTTTGTATAATTTGGGTAGTTTTTCTGCCATTGTGTTTCTGTAAGCATACATGCAGAAGTACAATTGATGTTAAGGCAGATGTGTTTAGCTTATGTTACTTTGATATTACTTGACATCATAGGTACGTAAATTATCGGCATGTAGAGAAAATGAAAGTTAAAATGGAGAAGAGAAACTTAAACTAATGTTAGATTAGTATAATGTTTAAGAACAGGAGTTTTTTTTTATCTTTTAATTTAGTCATTTTCTCTAACTTTTTGCTTACTTGGTATTTTTTTTCTCTTCCTGTTGTAGATTTTAAGAAGTACGTTCCAGGCCTTCAACGCACTAGACCTTATCAATTGGAGCTAGGTTTAGTCCTACCTCCACGGTCTGTAACCGAGATCTCAATAGAATTTGATTATATCTTTCTGAAGTGGCAGGAGTATCCTCCTGATGCTAATCACGGATTTTACGTTGGATCAGCTGTCATCAGTGCTGAGTTACCAATTGCAAGAAACTACACCGGGTTACCTCAAAGTGGAAGCACAATTTTCTCAAGGTAAGTTACTATAGTGGGTGTGTAGTTGTGTTGGTAATATTTAGAATATATTAGCAGCAGTCATATATTCATTAGTCTATAGTGAGTTATATATTGTTGATTTAGCTAAGTGATTCTTTAAAATATAGTTGAATTATTTACATGGTTGCGATATCAGTACTTTTGACTGATTTTTCGGAACGATTTCTGAAGTAGAAAGAGCAAGTGAAGACAGAGGAATTGAATACATGCATCCGTAAAGGTTCTATTTACTCGGGATCAAATAAACTGTATGGCATATATTAACGGAATATATAATGCCTAGCTTTGCATACCTCAATTATTCTAACCCTGAATATAAAATTCGTTAATTTTAAGAATACATTTACGGAGGATTCCCGTTGGCACAAATGTAGATTTCGTAAAAATAGTCACGAAGATACATATTTTTACTCTTCCTACTTTCTTTTTTCTTAAAACTTGCGACCTTGGTATAGTTTTGTAACAGTGCAGAAGTGGAATAGTGTGTGCACACGACTACTACTACTTCCACAGCCTGTCAGAACAATGTTGTTGTATCGGGGATGTTAAGGTTGTATCTTCAAAGATCCCTCAAGCCCACCAATACAGCCGAATGGCACGTACTTCCTTCAATGACGTGTGAAGTTAGCTTTGTACATTTTATACGTTAGTATAAATGGCAGCAAAGGAACATTATGATCGAACCAAGTGTGTTGCAAAGAAATACTGAATAGCTAGTTGAGTTTTTTTTTTTTTTTTTAATAATAAATTAAAAATAAATAGTTGTGTTGTATGTTTATTTGATGCATCTTCGCGTAATTGCTGAATAAATGTTATCCAAACTCAGTGCCGGTTTATATTTATGAATGTATCCACTTTCATATACTATCCTGTCAATATGTGATTCAGTCTTATGCCAAAGAGATGCATCTTTAATAACATGTTGTGTGTTTTGAAGGTACTGTGACAGCCCTGAAATGGGATTCTGGTGTTCAGAATTGTGAATATATTCTTTAAGCATGACCTGAAGGTTATGTTTGGGTTGGCTTAGTAGTGATTTTTGCATTCCCGTATCATTTACCACTGCCGACGCCTTTAAGGACGAAGTAACTTTTGTGATTGTGCATGCAGAGGTGTATCAAACAGGGTTGGAATGTTTGAAACATTTTGAACATTGTTTTAAACGATGTTTTTCTTAAGCCGTTTTTAAAACATGTTAATTTTATTTTTCTTCTTTGAAAGAATCGTATTTTTTTACGAAAGGGTGTGTTTTTACTAGTAAAACGTATGCAGTTCCGTGTGAAAAGTAGTTTCCAAAATTATCAGTATTATGGCGCCGCAAGCGTACAGGCTGAGATATATAATGCGTTGTTTTGATTTGTTCATTATTGGTTGAATGCTAGAAGCAGGAAATATTAATTCGCTATCAATAACCTGAAACAAGAGGTTCATATTTCAATTCTTCATTTTTTTTATTTATTGTGAGAAATTGCCAGGAAAAGAAAAACTTCATGGGCATGTGTTTGCTTTCATGATTAAATTACTCTATCTCTTTTTGTGTGTGTGTTTGTTTGTGGGGAAAGGGACAGTAGTGAGTAAGTGTGTAGTTTTAATAATTCATTTTTTATTCGGTGCTTGAACTTTATGTCCGGTGGTAGAACTTACTAGGTACTCATTTTCTTTGTTGTTCGTTTATAGACTCATTATCAGTGAGTTGCACAGGAAGAAAAGAGGATTTAATATGCACACACTTTATTAAAGTTAATCCATTTGAAAATAATAAAACCGTAAAAGCCAAATGTAAACTGTGTAAAAAGGAAATGACAGGCCTTGTAGCCTGAATGGGAGAACATTTCAAGAAGTGTAATTCAAATCCTGGCCAGGACACTGGAGAATTTTCCTTCACTGTTCCCATACCTGGCGCTCTGAGGTATGCTCTGCCTCGTATCAAATTGAGTACTACAGTATCCTTGGTATTCCTGGGCACTTTGAGAGGTAAAGGCAGCCGAGCATGGAGCTGACCACCTCTCCTCACTTCGTGCCGTTGGTCGAGAATATAGGGAGCGCTATCTCCAAGTTCCCCATGCGCGGCGCGTGCCCATTGCACAGGGCATACGTTTACCTATTTACCTTTTATAAAATAAGCAACTTTATCATTGAATTTTAATAAATATAAAATTTCATTAAATTTGGTAAAATAGAACCTACAATTTGTAGTAAGTGCTTATGAATAGACCGAATGTGCGATTGAAACGTTATAGAGGCTACTGCAGATGGAGTACCTGTTATAATCCCTATCATTTTTTTTTTTTTTTTTAAGAAAATTTTTAAACGCTTTTTGTTTTTGTTTTTTCTATAAAAACATGTTTAAAGCAAAAGAAACATCCAAAGTTAAAATGGAGACAACTTCCGATTTTTAAACACCATGTCTCTGTAGGTGCAGATGTTATATTAATATTGAAGAGTGAAAAGTATGTGACTGGACTGAAGATCGAATTCGGTGGCGAAGTGGTTATTATACACTTAACTTTAGGTTACCGTCCCGGGTTCGATCCCCGGTCCAGTCACATACTTTTCACTCTTCAATATTAATAGCATCTGCACCTACAGAGAATTGGTGTATAAAAATCGGAAGTTGTCTCCATTTCAACTTTGGAATTATTTCTTCCGTGGGAGATGTTCATCATTATGAGACACAGGAAAGTCCAAGCACAACTGGAAGTTGTGGTACTGTTCATGTGGTTTCGAGAGAGAACATTGACATCAAGAGTGGAAGGTGTGTGGTTGGCAAGCGGGTTGACTGGGTAGCGCAGTGGTTAGCGCATTGGGACGGTAACCCAATTTTCACTCTTCAATATTAACAAAAGATACATGTTTTAAACATATGTTTCTTTAAACATGTTTTTTTTTTCAACCCTGATATCAAATAAACATAGTGCACAACATTGTTATTTTCTTAAGTGCCTCAACCAATTGCTCATTGTTTCTTTACAACACACTTTGACATATTTCCTTACTCATGCGAATGAGCAATTTCACTGGCCATACTTTCCAATACTACCGTTCAAATTGTGGTTTCATTGACTGCATTCTCAACAAATCTTTTAGTAATGTTTTGGGGTGTACAATTCCCCATTTATTGTAATTATCCTTACCTTCCTTTGTATCTAATGATGCAGGCAACTCGTGCTGCGAAATCGATAATATATGTTATAATTATCACTACAATTATGTGTAGTAGTAGCATCCTTTTATTAGTTGTAGGTATGCGATCGTGCATGTTGTCTTACTACTTAATGAGGTAAGATATGTTTGTGTTCTTGTATCGTCAGTCATCTACGTATGAATGTTAGTCTGTTATGATGTTATAAGGTGAACAAAAATTTCTCGAAGCTGTCTTCGGTATCTTACAACAGAAATAAGTTTTTTCTAATATTTTGAAGAAAGATCAAATGATATTGTAATATTAATTTAATATTTTATAAAATGTAATAAGAGTTAAATATTAGCTTATACGTTTCAACATGTAAGAGAAATTGAACGTAATGTTGAGAATGTAATTAATTCAGCTAACTGTATTAACGAGGTAACAATTGTGACTATAATAGAAACAGTAGTACAGAGATTTTGTACGCAGCGCTATGAAACGGAAGTGTTTTTAACGTATTATTTATACATATTCTCTGCAATAACAAGGTAAGTGTAGTAAACAAGTTTTGAGCAAAAAAAAGATTGGAAAATGTTACTACTTACATGTGTGGTACTACAGACACAGCGTGAATATTTTGCAGTGCTTTGAGTGCAGGTGCTCAGAATTCCATATTCCATATAAAAGTCTGAAAGAAGTAATAGGTGTTGATACACAAGACCTGTCTTAAAAGTATCCGACCATAGCCCAGGAAAATAAAACTACACACCTAGTGAGTTTCAATTATCGCATTCGAAGTAGGATCCTTCAGCTTTCACACACTTAACAGCGATCCTCCTATTACTGGAAGCATGCCTGGAACGCCTCTTTTGGAACTGCTGACAACACCGCCGTAGCGTTGTGTTTGATGTTCTCTCAGATGTCGGAGCTGGTATCTTCGAGTGTTGATTTCACTTCAGAAAAGTCCGGGGTGTGTCGAGCGACAGGAATGCCGTTCTTTTCCAGGAAAGATTTGATCAAGTGCGGGGAGATGGACCAAGGTGATAACCTGATGCAAGTGCCAGTCTTGTGAAGCCCAAAGGTCTGGTCTCTTGCGACGATCTGCATCACGTAGGTGACGGAGAACATCAAGATCAGCGTCAACGGCGATCCTCCATTATGAAACTGCGCACTTGCTCGGCGATCTCTGCATTGCAACTTGTCACTCTCCGCCGACGTGCGGCCATCTTTTAGCAAATTGTGCCACTGTTTTATTTGTTTAGTCCCCATCGCATTATCACAAAAGCTTGTTGAATCTTGCGTATTGTTTCTTCTTGGCAATCTCAAAGTTTCTGGCAAAACTGGGTACATTATTGTTGTTGTGTCATTTTCCCGACGAGGAAGAATCACACAACACTATACACTGGCTGCCTAACGCATGCTAAAGGGAGCGAGGATCACACCACTCAACAGATACGCGCATGAAGGATACCACACACACCACTGTGGGCAGTGTTGCCATCCAACATCCACTATTTTCCTCAGAAATAAAATAAGGTTGGATACTTTTCAGACAGGCCTTCTAAATACCTACTTAATGGAAGCTAAACTGACCAACGTACTCACACGAAAAACAGCTTGTGTGCATATGGGATGAATCAATGTTGTTATTTGAGTGTGTGCATGCATAAAAGAAAAAGGTATGTAAACAAAAAAACTAAACATCCGTATTGTAACCATACTTGTACGCGAATTATTATACATTTAATATTATTGCTCATTACGGTATTATTAGTAATTGACATATTCTTGTATGTGTGCTGTATTTATATCTGAATTATTAAAAGAATACATATTTTCTTTGCAGTTTTAATGCTTCACGGAAAGGATATTTCATTCAACTTCGAACAGAAAGTTTGTTAATAACATTACCGACGCCAGACTTTAGTATGCCATACAATGTGATTTGTTTAGCCTGCACTGTTGTTGCATTAGCTTTCGGTCCGTTGCATAACATCACAACTAAAAGGTAAGTAACTCGTAAAAAAAAAATAGTTCAGCCTCTTTTTCTGGGTGAATGACTGAGTGAACGGGTGAACAGTCTCAAGTTGGAGAGATGACGCACCTTGAGATCACGACATCTGTGGATTAGGATGTAGAGACAAGCGATCAAAACATCTAATATACAGACTGTTTATTAATTCGTATATCAGAGAAACAGGCCTGTAAAAACGAAAGTTTTCAAGCTATTTGCATGAAACTTTCCACAGCTGCTCACAAAACCCTGACGATTTGACACTGTGAAGATAATTTTCCTAAACTAAATTTTAACACCCATTTTGGGTGTTCTAACCCAAAAGTGAACGTCGCTTACGGGAAAAAAGTCAGTGTTAATTGAGAGGACTACTTTTCATTTTCTTTACTCCCCTTTTCACCTCCACATGGGGTTGGGGTATGTGGGGGTAGGGTATTACATTTTATGAAATGCGAGAGCTTCTGATTGAGAGATGTTACAATATTTTATGTACGGAAATCACCATCTGACTTAATTGATAATTAATAAAACATTGAATTATGATTAATTATCCCATAAGCGAGGTTAACTTTGTGAGCAGCAGTGGAAAAATTCATGCAAATAGCTTGAAACTTTCGTTTTTACATGTCTGTTTCTCAGTTACACGAATTAATAAACAGTCCGTGTATATTCTGGCAATTCCGTATTGGGATGTAGGGAAATAATCCTGGAAAGACTTCAGTCAGAATGACTAGCCTCTTCACTGCTAAGTAGCAAACTACTAACTCGATGTCTTGCGGAACTCGCAAGTTTTTCACCACAGTAACAAAAGTTCCATTGAATTCTATCCTCGGCATGATCAAGCCAGTTTTCATCACGAACACCTGCCTCTCACAGATCCCTTCGGCTTCCCAACCACAATCGACTATAATTATTTTGCGCATCTTACCCGTTGTGATTTCATTATTCTTATAATATCGAGTGAATCGAGGTCTGTGGAGTTCTTCAATATGCAGTCTCTCCGGTCATCTCGTCCCGTTTTGGCCTGAATATTTTTCTTACAACCTTATTTTCAAGCACTTGCAATTTATGTTCATCTGCCAGCGTCCTGCTCCAACTTTAGCAAACCATAAAGTATTACCGACAGAATAACCGCTGTGTTCATTTTCAGTTTCCTTGTAATTAGTCGCGAGGTTAGAAGCTTCTGGACTGAATAGAAACACGATCCTATGCAACTTTATTTATTCAGTGACCTCGTTTTTGCTTGCATATGCTCCCAAATATTTAAATTTGTTTACTTTCTCTGTGACCTCATCCCTAATTATTGTGTTTTTATTTCCTTCATTTCTGTGTTTCGGCTTGTTATCATGTATTTTGTTTTCTTTCTATGTTTAGTTTACCTGTAGGTTTATTTCATCGCAAGCTTCTACTTGCACATCGGTGTTACTTTGTAGTGCATCTAAACCGTCCCGTATTAAATGTTTATCAACCGTGTAAACGAACAGCTGGTTCAAGCCATTCATGTATAGTCCCCTTTTTTTTATTTTTACAATCGCATATTCTAATACAAAGTAAGGTTAGTGGTGACAAGGCATCATCTTGTTTCAGTCCGCTGCAAATTTCCAAACTATCAGACATCTAATGTAAGTTTACGAGGCGAGGACCAAATTATACGCTTATCTTCAAGATAGTACACTTTCCTTACAGCCATCGTATCGACTAACAAAATGGCAATTGAGCGGAAACAAGGTAGGTGCAATGTTGCCACGGCAGCTGTGTGTTTGTTTATGTATGGGAAGTTTTATGTAAATATTTTTTTTTTTTTTTTTAAGTATTGAAATAAATTATGTTTTAAAAATATGTTGTTTTATTGCATTTTTATTTATAATGTCAAACCACGTTATATTTAAATGCCGTGATCTAAATTTAATGCAGATTGTTTTTTTGTAAATAAAGATGCTTTCATAAACCATTCGCTCTTTAAGTGAATGTGATTTATACAATATCATGGCATCAGCTATTTATTATGTGGTAGTTTTCAGGTGTTGCGAGAGTCCAGATGTGGGAAATTCATTCTTTTTGGCATCTCTGATGTGTTCCGTGATCCTGGTGTTACGGTTCCGTTTGGTCATTCCGATGCACTTGTTCTTGCAAAGCAAGTGATCTGGTAAACTCTATAACCTGTGTTTTTTTGAGATATAGTACTGGGTGAAATTTTTATTTCAACATTCTGTATGTACCATATCCATTTTGTCGTCTTATCCGTATTAGGTAGTCAACTTCTTCTGTGTTTAAATAGGTTTTTTTTCTGCAAACGTTGATGGCACGTAAAAAGACATTACTATTATGTGGTACCAGCGCGCACAATTGAAATATTGTAAAAGCAGGAAAACAAGAAATGAAGGGAAAAAAGGAGAATAAACATGGATAGGTTTGCCTTTGTACCATCCTGTTACCGATAGACTGAAAACAGTTTTTGTCAAAAATAAGTTGAAACCCGCTCTAAAACCTCCGAAAACGTTAAATAAAAATTTCACCCAGTAGTATATTTAAAAAAAAAAATACGTTGTGGAGTTTACCAGATCACTTGCCAGTGGAAGAGCGAGTACATCGGAATGACCAAACGGAACCGTAACATCAGGGTCACATTAGAGATGCCAAAAAGAATGAATTTCTCACATCTGGCCTCTCACAACACTTGAAAACTACCACACATGAAATAGCCGATGCCAAGATATTGTATAAATTAGATTCACTAAAGAGGGAATTGTTTATGAAGTTCACCAAAAATAACGTACACTAAATTTAGATCAAAGCATGTTAAATCAATCGTGGTTTGACATAATAAATAAAATGCAATAAAACATCATTATAATTTTACAAACATTTATTCATTTGAAATAAGAATTGAAGCTTTCCTGGCGGCGAATATTATACAGATGTTCTCGGGATATCAGCCAGGTGAAGATCCTGTCAATATTGCAGTCCTGCCCTACACTGGTAAACTTTCTGGAAAGCTTGCAAGAATCCTGAGGAGACACAACATCAAAACCATTCACAGACCGCCGTCAAAAATCAGAAACCTACTTCGTCCAGTTAAAGACGACTTGGGTCTTAAGACACCAGGAGTATACTGCATTCCTTGTGAATGCGGAAAAACATACATAGGACAAACAGGACGGACAGTAGAACATCGATGCAAGGAGCATGAAAGATACATCAAGCTATTTTATCCGGAGAAATCAGGCCTGGCAGAACACAGCATAACAGAAAAACATAGAATTTTATTTTCTGACACTAAAATTATCTCAAAGAGCTCCAATTACTGGGATAGGATAATAAAAGAATCTCTTGCCATACTACAAGAACGTAATAATGTCAACAGAGATACAGGATTTCAACTTAGTCGGACTTGGACACCAGTCATAAAGAAAACATACATGAAAACGACCAATCAGCGTCAAGCTATAGGCCAACCAATCAGAGAGACAGATTCTTAAGCTCCGCCCCCTACCGTTACTATATATAGTACACATGAACTGGTCTCAGTATACTTGCCCTGAAGATGAGAACAATGTCTGTTCTTGAAACGTCGGCTCTATCGTCGGACTTCACCTGGCTGATATCCCGAGAACATCTGTATAAAATTTATTCATTTATTTCAACACTCTTTTATTAAACATTATTTATACACTTAACTTCCCATACATAACCAAACACGAAGTTCTCCAACGAAGTCCTGTTTTTAGTATCTGGCAACAGCATTCCATTCCGCAACACACCGTGGCAACAATGCATCTATCTTATTTCCGCTCAGGATCGCCATTATTTATTTCACCTGCAAAGAAAACTGACAAAAGCCATATCTGTGGACAGCTTCTTTTATTCCCTCAACTTTTTAACCTACCTTTTTTTCACCTGAGGAAGCCATTGCATTGTTTGGCGAAACTTGTGTTTTTAATCTCCATTTTGTTAGACGGTACGATGGCAGCGTGGAAGGTATATCATGTTGAAGGTAACTCTGCCTGTCATATTCGCCTTATATCTAACCTATACATATTGTGCTTACGGAGTCGATGAGATATGTCCTTACTAGCTGATCAAGTTCTTTCGGAATTTTAAACCGTATCAGGATATTGTATAGTTTTTCCTTTTTGAATTAGATCATATACTTTCTTAAAATCAGTGAGAAACTTGTGAACTCTCCCATTGTTTCCCATTTCTTCTTTAATGTTTGTCTCAAGGCGAAAATTCGGTCCAATATAGATCTGTTTCTGCTAAATTCATATTGGTGATCTACATATACACACTTAGATGTGTTTACAAGATATTACTCAGAACTTTGTAACATGTTGGGAGTAACAAGATTCCGCGATAATTATTATAGCCAGATTTATCGCCCTTTTTATAAAGGAACTATTGCTGAGGTTTTGCATTCTTTTGGAAACTCCTTCTCTCTCCATACGGCACTTATTAATCCATGTAGTTCCTTGACTAGTACCGTTCCTCCCTCTTTAATTAATTCGCCTGGGATATTGTCAGTTCTTGGTGATTTAAATTTTTCATTTTTTTTTATGGCAATCTCGAACTCGCTAGGTTCTGATGTCCACGGTTCTGCGGTATAGCTTTATCTCTATCTCTTCGTTCTCCGGTGTGTACATTAAGAAGCTTGTGGATATAACTTTCATGCATCGAAAAATTTAGTCAGGTGCGCAAAAAGATCTCCACACTCATTTTTAATATCTCCAGTCTCAGCTGGTATCCTTTTCATTATGAGCTTACTGCTTATGAGTTCACTACTTTAGATCTCGTATATAATTTGCCTTGCCATTTCCCTCTATCTACTGAATTTTTTGCGTAAGATATTTTCGCTTTTTGTTCCTAAATCCGCTTGTTGCGTTATTGTAGTGGTTTGCATTTGTTTGGTTTTATTAGTCAGGAATCGTTGCCTTGCTTAAGGCATTCATCAAACCAAGGTTTGTCTTCTTCCGTTTCTTTTCACATACAATTTTATTCGCTGCACCCTTTACTGTGTCACAAATTGTTTTCCATATCTTCTTCACGTCAATTTCATGATTAAAATAATGTTTATTATAACTAGAGTCCAACCTATTTGATTTGGCGTTGGTAATGTGTTTTTTTACGTTTGGATTATCTAATCGATTTACTTCGAATTTCAGTTTTGTTCCTTTGCTTTTTCCGTCCGCGATGCAAAACTTCTTTCACACTTTTATGATCACTAGCTGATGGTCGGTGTCACCTTCGGCTTCTCTGTAAGCCCTAACGTCTATATGTTGGTGTGTCTTCGTCTGTCTACTAATACGTGATCGATCTGGCTGTATGTTTTCCTATTCAGAGATATCCATGTTAATTTGTGTATGTCTTTCTATTCAAAATACGTGCTGTTTACTATTAGGTATTTTGGAATCGAGAAAAATTATGTCTTAAGCCACTTGTGGCTGACTTCGTGAAGATTTAATTTGCTTGTTCCCTACCTACCTTTACATTTGAAATCCCCCAATGCAATTATACGTCGGTAATCAATCAAACAGGACATCTAGCACATCGTAAAATCTATCTTTGCCATTATCATCAGTATCCTCTGTCGGAGCCTGGACTTTCGTTAAAACCGTGTTGCATTATCGAGTGCGTGTGTTAACGTATGATAGCCTTTCGTTCACGAACTTTGTATTGCGAACGTTGGAAGGGTGTTGTTCATTATAAGGAATCGTGTTTCAAAATAGTGACTAGGTTTGCCCGTAATAGATACTGTATGAATGCTATCTTGACCGTCTCACCGGGCTTTTTCTCTAGCTAATATGTTCATCCTGTATTTCTCAGTCTCGCGTACTATCGCTTGAATAGCAGCCATTTTGTATAAGGTTCGTACGTTCCATGTTCCCACTCCAGCGTCTTCCTTAATTCTGTTCTTGGAGCCCCCTGAAGCAATCCCCTCTAGGAGAATCCATAGAACCAACCAACATTTTTATCGTTTTGTTTATTACTTTTTTTTATGAGTTATTCTGATCTCGGCCGTGAGTTTATCACACTCGTTTTCTGTGCACGTGATCACGAATTCAGTCCCTACCTGGACTCATTGAATGAATTGGTTCGGAGTCCACTTTACTAAAAGTCCTTAGAAGATCACGAACTCGTTTAGGACGTTAATAACAGTTCAATCAATGGCGAGTTACATGCTAAAAAAAAACGTATTATTTTTTTATATATATCCCTTTGGTTTTTAACATCATGTGTATTATTTGTACCAATTTATACTCACATTTTATTAGCTTCTTTTGTATTTCTACATACTTTTGTCCTTTTTATAGTTTTCTTTATTTTTGTACTTTGCAGTTTCCTTTGTTTGTGTACTTTCTAGATTCCTTTGCTTTTGTACTTTGTAGTGTCCTTTGTTTTTGTACTTTGTAGTTTCCTTGTTTTTGTATTTTGTAG
>JAGDQP010048889.1:0-14638 GCA_022664845.1 Lepisma saccharinum
AGTTCCCGAATTTAGACCAGCAATCACTGAAACACTCAGGAATTGGAAAGGCTGTGATGTACTTATATAAACATCCAAAGGAAACAAAAGAGAACAGAGAACGTGCTGGGAAGCTAATCAGTGAGTGGGCAAGACCAATTTTTAATTTATCTGCTGACCTTAAAGGTAAGTGTTTTCAGGGTCACGGTATGAATACTGAAATTTGTAATTTCGAATTTAGTGATTTTCTTCGTGTATGGATTTGGGATAGTATGCTTACAAATAGTATTGGATTTCTATCTCAGTTGGGGCGTGGATGTAAAATGGTCTTAGCGGTTTATGTGAAACATTTATTACTAAGGTAAAGGAAAAATTGTCTTTCATCGCTCAGAACGTGGCTTAATGGTAGAGCGTCACTTCTGGTACGTGGGGTCGCGGTTCGATCCTGGTCTTATATTCGCTTTGTGATGGGCAAACACCTTGTGCGTGGGTTTTCTCGGGATTCTCTCGTTTTCTTCCACTTTCTTTATTCCACCAATTCTCCCATCATCATCCATTCGGTCTGAGCGAAGGTTGTGAGACATTTTGGCAAAGAGTATGTCGTGTAGAAGGACTCAAAGTGCTTTTGGTCACTAATGTTGAATACGTAATCATTAAATATACAGATTGCTAGGGAGGCGGCTTATATGGAAATCCTGCTCATGCTGATGTGATTAATATTTTTTCCTGACGTTTCCCGAAGTCAAATCAGGCGATTTTCGGAGTAATAACTAGAATAAAGATCCGGGCTGCTACCTTCCTTTTGTTAGAAAGTTAAGTATACCGGCATCCATTCATGTGCTTGTGTCGTTACGGTCGTGGACCTAGGGGTCGTAGTGAAAAGGCAGGCAGGTTCAAAGCCTTCTACCAACCATTATGACTGATTCCGCAGTTTAACCAGACAGATACCTGAATAGTATGTAACAAACTATAACCTTCTCATTTTCGCCCCATCGAAGAGTGATCGCCTAGGGATGTCATATCTCAGACGTGTGTGACCACAGCTGCCTGTTCAGCCCATAGAAAATAAGTAATTGAGACCAAAAGTTAAGTACAAACACAGATAACCTAAGTTGCTGCTGAAAAACAGAGAAGTAAAATGGCAGTAAGGACATGACAATGGAGTAAATGTCAGTAAGAGCTCTTCTATTCAGTACCTGCTCTTAAATTACTCACGGTTATTAGATTTGAGGTGGGGGGGAGGGCGTCGCGCACATGCCAACAGCGCAGAATATGTTAATGAAATCTCGCCTTTTCACGACCTTTTCAACGAAGGGTAGAAACGGCAGCTCATTCCATGTAGAAATATTGTCAAAAATATTTCAGTATGAGTCAAGCGTCTAGCGATGAACACGAGTTTTCGGAAGTGTTATTTTACTTAATTAACCCAATAGAACAATGTAGTCTAAATGTCAAATATATCATCTACTGATAATGTACAAGAGGCTTTGCAACAACTCACGTTACGTTATCTTACTGGCTTTCTTGTTATGACCTCATTTAATGTTTCTCCTAAGCAGCAAGGAATACTTGACATATAGATTAGGTTACGTAACAAACATAACAACAAAATAATATAATACTTCAAATCCATATGTAAAGATCTTATTTATTGTACTATCGATGTAATAGATCATCATAACCTAACAGTATGCATAGACTGACTTTTACCAATCCTTCCATTTATATTTTGCATACTTTAGTAATACCAAGTTTCTTGATAGCCAGTTCTCATGTTGTACTCAATTATATAAAATTTTCTATAACCATTACCAAAGTATAAAATATAGTACAACTATTTCCGTATAATATTACGTTCATTGACTATTTCCAGAAAACTTTTGTTGAGAACGAACGTCATTTCTTTTTGTTTGTTGAACAAGATCAATGTTAAGAGTAGATTTTCATTTGAATTGAATTTATTTTAAGGCCTTTAGGCAACTGTGGCTCAGGCCGTATGGATAATGATGGGATGAATTGGTGGAATGAATAAAGTGGGAGGAAACGGGATTACCCCGAGAAAACCCGCGCACGGTGTTTGTCCACCACAAAGCCCACATAGCATAAGCAGGGATCGATCCGACGATCCCTAGCACCAGAGGTGAGCGCGCTACCAACTGAGCCACCGCGGCCCATGTAGTAGACTTTCATATCACACATTCCAATAATAGTCCGTAGGCTTTTGAACCTTAGAAAGCAAGAAAAAATTAACTAAAAATATTTTACTGATACATCTATCATCAAGGAGAATTTCATAGAACCGCAATGCAGATGTAGAATGTTTTTCTTTCTTTCTCGTTCTTTTCTTTTTTATTTATTATTATTATTATTATTATATTTTTATGTATTTGATGCGTGAGATAAGTCTATGAGTGTTGTTCTCCATTGTAATCATATGCAGAAACTACTATTTTGACCTAGAGGTTACGAGAACAAGTCCTAACATGTTTCAGAATTCCTTGTTTCAGGTAAATGGCACATGGACTCTGATATGGCCTTTCACAATCCATTTCATTTACACAGAAAATAAAAATGTGTTTGTATTCGGGAACCGTGTATGACAAAAAATAGCTTAAAAGGTATATTTCTCAAAGCTTTTTTAACACCGTTGCGTCGATTTTGGGATATTTTCACATATGCTGAACATTGGGTTTTATTTAGTTTTCGACCGCTAACAGGCACACGAAACCCGATCCTTTTGTCGATAATGTTACAAAAGGCCTTAAGTCAGAAATTATTAAGAAAACAAGTACGAGACTGGGAATTAACAAAAAGATTAGTTTAAAATTATGTAACTTAAGTTCATAATTTCAATCAGTTTTGGTCGAAATTCTCGCGCATGGGATAATTTTTATCAGCTTCAATTCTTTTGTTTCAAAGCAAGCAAATGGAACAGCATGGTTCATTTTTCTTGCTGGTGTGTGTGTGTGTTTAAACAATGCTGGTCACTCAGTATCGTCTTCAACTACATCTTTAGGAATATTCCTAGTACACCTATGCAAAGCCAGCATTAGATTTTACAATATACATTAAGTTTCATATTGAACAGAACGAGGTTCTCAAGGAAATTTCACTGAACATTTTGTAGTAAGGTGACCTAATATACGAGCTTCCTACTCTTCGATATTATAGGAACAACTTTCTGCAAGAAACTCGAGAATACTGTTAGCGAAATTTAGAACTGGTTGTATTGATCCTAAACAGTGATCCTCACCTCATACCTACTCGTATGATGCTACTTGCCCCTTTGTTCAAGTTTCCTCCCGGAATTCATTCTGGTAACTATATGATCATATATTACCACGGACGGAGCTCCAGGTCCCTAATGACCATAAATAAAATTCAAGCTCAAATTCAAAACAGATATTACCAGTAAAAAGAACTCTTCAGTTGGATTCATCAGTTCTAAATAGCAAATTGTCCAAAAGATGTCCCGAGTAAGCCCTTATTTTGCTTCTTTGTGATTATTCTTGTGGTATTTTCTCGCCATGTGTGTGTGCATTAAGGAGTATTGTATTGAGCTGTTATCCTACGTGAGACTTCAGTATACATGGAATAACGTTAAATGGTTTAGCAAGCTATCGAACGTACACGTAGAACTCACCAGAGCGGCCGCCCATCCTGACCGATATTTTTCTAGGGTTTTTCGTTAATCACAGCAGGGTAATGCCGTGATAGTGCCTATAAAGTAGGCCCTGGCCCGACTACATTCCAATGTTCTCTCCTCCACCCTATCCAGGCCTGAGCCTAAGATGCTTAAAGGCCATAAAATTCCTAGAAAATGATCTATGCAAACGTTTCAAGGTTCGAAAACTTGCACAATTTGACAACACGGAACGTGTGAATCGTTTACTCAAAATCTTCCCACAAACGCAGGTTTGGTGTTGCCTCATTGTACAAGTTTTCGAACTTAGAAAATGCCCATTGGCTATTTGCTATCAGTCAGCGTACGTTCCTAGTTGTTAAGACACCTCTTGAAACTTCGGCGAACAAAATTAATCCCCAGTCTTTTTTGTTCTGTACTTCATTCCGTTTATGATTGGTCTGTCATTTTTTGGTTCTTTATAGACGTTGCAGTTGATTGATTTTCATTTGTGGCATAATTAAAAATTCAGCTTGTGTTAAAATCAAGTGTTGTGTATTTCTGTATGGACTCGGTGACAGTCAACCCACCTTGAGTTCCTTTCTTGTGCATAGAATAATAATTGTGCCTGTTCTTTTAACAGCCATGTCAAAGGAAGAGCGTGAACAGCGTGATCTTGAACAAATGCCAAAAAGAAGAAAAATATCTGAAGGTGGACAAACACCGGCACCAGTTAATAAGGATATTACAAAAGCACTGACGGGAGAAGAAAAGTATGTATTTTGTCAGTTTTGTTAAATTTTCATGTTGTTATAAATGGAAATGTAGAAGGAAGGTTTTCCATTTTATAGCATTTTTAAATTTTTGCCTCTAACTAGAAAAATAGGGAAATATTGTTACCGTATTCGTAACCTGGAGTCCAGGTTCGTGGATGGGTTTCAAGGGTTCCGCTAGGGTCAAATAAACAATAACTTATACAATCACTGCACGTGTAAGTATTGTGAAAAGCAAATCAGACTATTTGTAATTAGAATTTCAATAATGCTATTATTGCGCTCGGAGGACTCAAATTGTAATATAAATAATTGACTTCCTTCTTTCTGTAGTCCTTGTTTGAAAAGAAAAATAATCATCTTTATTCACTAAGCTTTTCGGTCTCACATCTGAGACCATCTACAGGTTTTACAGCATTTTGGTTTAAATGTGTGTATGTGGAAAATACTATAAAAAGAAGTATAATATACAATAATTTTTAAAAGGTGTATGTTGTTATGGTGTGACAATCCTTCCTTCCTTACAATATTTTCCATATATTTAAACAAACAAAAAAAAAAAGTGACACACCTGAAGATGGTTTTAGGTATGAGACCGAGACGTACTTCGTGACTAGAGGTTTTTCAAACGAGGACACAAAAATACACATTGAGTAGATTGTTTATTTTACGTGAAATTACTTTATCTTGAGTTGGCTGTGCAATTTCACGAATGAGCTACAAAAACAAAGTCATAGTGCCGGATTATTTTAAATTGTAAATTACGTGTGTGTTTTGTGTACTAGGTGGCGCTGCAATCCAGAAGCACGTGTGTATTTTGTTGAACAAACGAATAATATATGGTTCCCTTTTTGGTTATTCTTTGTTAAAGTAGTGTTGGATTGTTACTACAATCTGTGTGTTAAAAGTTTTTTTTTTTTTTATCCCTCGGAGGGTGTCGAGGGGTATAGAGACCCTGGATTTTGTATCCCTGCATTATGGGTATTGAGATAGGGTCACCAGTTATTGCTCTTAGTGAGGGCAACTCCTTCGTAAAGTTTGTCCTTCATTTTGAAAAGTTCAGATGTCATACATAGTAACAAACTGAAAAAAAAGGAAAATAATCCGTTCTGTTTATGTCTGTGACATGTCAGAGTAAGTTAGGGGTGATAAAATGGACAACGCTTCGATCAAGACTTCTACATAACTATCTTCAGACTATAATAAAAAAAAATAACATTGTTTCAGCGTACTTGTCAGGTTATTTATTACCGCATTTACTTGTGTTCTAGCCTTAATCAAATTTTATAGCTATTTTTTTTGGAAATACAGTATATATATATATATATATTGTGCCAACCGGTGTTCAATACACTGTGATCGATTTTATATGCTGTCTTGACTTTTGAACTGTATCGCCTTGTGTGGCCTGATTAACAGGATATTGGAACGCGTCTAAGGTGACGCTGCTATTGCGTGTAGCTCTTATACTGTGGTTTCATATATTCAGGCTGCGCGTAAGAAGGTGTAAAGAAATTTGTGATCAGGGTCTGGGTGATTTTTTCCCCCCAACATGATGTTTAATTGCAAAGTGAGGTAAGTTTGGCACCATTAATACGATATTAAAAGTGGTGATCTTTCTGCAGTGTTACATAATGTGTCACGTAATAACCACACCCATGTTTTGGAGGTGAATATCTCTGGAAAGGGTGGGGTCAATACACGATTAAATACGGTACTTATTTTGTTTTTATTTGAAGTTTTGAAGGACCAATTGAAGCTTCATTATTCTCGTCAAACAAGGTTTTAGAATACAACAAAATACAGGAAGAGTGTTGTAATATTCTAAGATAATCGTATCCGTTGCCTTGTTCTTTTGCACAAACTAGGTTGCGTCAATAATTTTCAATAATAATCGATCAAAATACGATAGCATATGCGGTTCGCAACTTCAGAATTGTTTAGTTGTAAAATGATAGTGTATTATAGTATATTCGTGCTGTATAGGCCACAGCGCTGTTAATAAACTTTCATCGTTATTATTATTATGTGTCGCTTGAATAGAGGAAAAATAGAACTTAATGTCTATTGTTTTTAGTGGCCAAGATGTTAGCGCGGGGGCGCTCGCTTTCTGTGTACGCTTGGTGGAAGAAAAACATTGTAAAGGTGGAAGAAATGTTAGACAGGTTCACGGGCTCTTCCCTCTCTCCGTGTCTCTCACACACGCAGAGATAAAGGTGTCAACGTTCTTTGTCACGTAACAGAAAGATGCCGAGGAGTGGCTACGTTACCAACTAAAAGCTATCCACCTAAATGTTGATTGTTCTTTTCTTCTTTGGTTTGATATTAACCTACAAAATGCTTGTTTCTTCTTCACAGAGCATTGCGGCCAGGCGATCCTGGATGGGTAGCAAGAGCAAGAGTTCCCATGCCATCTAACAAAGACTACGTTGTACGTCCGAAATGGAAAACCGACACCGATATCAGCAAGGTAATGTTTCAATTGAAATTGTGGTATTAGTATTACTTATTGTGACTCAGGTGGCTTGCTCTGAAGGCCAACACCAATACTATCACACATACGAATATTCCACGTTTTTCGATTGGAGATTCTACTGTAGATAGAAATATGAGCGCCTTTTTTTTTTCAGTCAGGATGGGAGCAACATTTTTGTAATCTTATAAATCTATGTTCGTTAATAGAGACTTTCCTAATTTTTTATTCTGCGAATGTACAATATTTGCAATTTAGGTTCTATAAATTAGAACCAAAAATTTAAGAAAATCTTTATTAACGCACATACATTTATTAGATTACAAAAATGGCCACCACCGCTCTGTCGAGAAAACATGACCGTTCATATTTTATATTCCATCCGTAGCAACTGACAACTCCGCAAAGACAAAACATGAGAATTAGTTCAGTTCTTATATATCTTTCCACTTGAGATTTCGTCTTCAATTTTTACGTGTAAATATTGGTGTTCACCTCCAGATTCGATTGGTGGTTCGAATCGAATCCACGTCTTTTGCTTACCCAAGAGTTGCTAAACACTGAACGGCCCCTATCACAAACAACTTCATTGCATATTGTGTATTCCCTGCTTTGTTGGCGTAGAAAGCCAAGACACAACGCTCTAGAGATTTTTTTTATGCTTTTTTTTTTTTAACTATTAGATCGTGTAGTGCGATAGATGCTACTTCGTCTATCGCTATCTTTATGACGGCTCATAAATCTAACTGAAAGTAGTTTCACAAATCTATAGCGGAAGAATTGCTTAGTATGCAATATAGATCGCAGTTACGTTACTTTAAAAATAACATTTTATGGTATTTACAGCACAAGTTCCGAAACTCTTTGTTTGGCCCAGTCTTTAAACTGTACATACTTAATACACTTCCACCAGGGGCTTCACACGTGTTAGTGCATTTTTTTTAATGCAGAACTTGAAAGATTGTTGCGACTGAAGCAATTGTAACTTACGAGTTAATATAATTATTTACGTATCTAATATTACATTGTTATAGTCTTAGTATTGATAACGAATAATAAACCAAACCAAATACAGAATATTTTTACTACCAATGTTTTAAATTAGCTTCACAGGATATTTTATTTAAATAGCCTGCGTCCGTTTGCAAATTGTTCACATCATCCATGTTGCAAACCTGTCAGGATGACTGCTGTGAGTGTGACCCGAGTCTTGAGCGCATCCCACCCGACGTCCCCAGTGCTGAATAACGTTATTTAAAAAAAAAAAAAAAAAGGTTACGGAAAATGTGGACAAATACATTTAATGCAAACTTTTCTTTTTCTTTTACAGACATCCAGGAAAAGTGCGAGTCGACTGGAGAAGCATTATCGGGCGTTTAACGACAGGCGTAGAATGAACAAAGCTCAACATGCTGTTACTATCAGTATTGAAGGCAGGAAAATGTCTCTGTGAACACAACGTGTTTGAGTTTTGGACCACGAGATAACAAGAGTACTGCTCTGTGATACGCCGTTTGAATATTACTATCTTATTGTGTTCCAAGTTGCAACAAATTTTTTGGTCATATATCATTTTTTGAAAATAGCAAATATGTAATCAGTTTTCAACTACTCTAATTTCTATCATACCGCACCAGTGCAAAGGTAGCTTAAGACTGATCGATTACCTGAAACAAAATTAATAAATAACTTTGTGAGTATGTCTTGTTCTTGTTTTTATTACGATTATTATATTTACAAGAACAAAAGAAAAGCAGCAAACTGTTATAAGTATTATAATAAACTGTGTGTTCCGTTTTGTGTACCATTTGCTCCATGAAGATTGTTACAGACTGAAGTGAACCATGTACATATACGTGTAATGTAAAAATAAAAACTGAACCACCATTTTTTTTTATTATTATTATTCTTAACCTCATTTTTAAGTTAGATATCTTTGTATCCGTCCTAATCATGATTCACAGCGTGTTAAATCGAATTTCTTTGTCAACTTCCAACTTGATTCATACGATTTGACGTGAAAACATGGGTAATTTTTAGAGGCAGTTTCCACGTGTAGGAGTTTTCTACAGTCTGTTTTGCCGTTTGCCCACTAATGATATTTTTACGGTCACTTAATGCCATGCAGCTTAAAACACTTAGGTTCAATGAAATCAACTACCCGGATCTCCGCTTATTGCTTTCACCCAGCGATCCGTGGGACGGAAAACGCACGAAAATTTAATATATTACAACTAGACCTGATTTCCCACCGATCTTGATTATATAAGGGAATAACTGGCTACTTCATTTAGAAAGGAAAATCTGAGATTTCTGTTTTCGCAGGATTAAAAAGTACCATGTAACAATGTATTTACAATTACCTGATTCGCCAAAAGGTATTTACATCTATTGTACAATTCTGATCTTTCCAGAAAAGATTCATTTCTTTTATGAGAGTACTGAACACTCCTCTTGTCTCTTAATTTAAACCTCGACTATTGATATTGTTCCTCAGTGCCAATTTCTGACCGACAACTTATTAGAATTTCAAAAACGACTTTGATCACACACACACTGTCCAAAGATCCAAGGCCATTCTCTTCGAGTATTACTACTACTACTCAACAAACAACAGGTGTCTCCTTACAATAAGTGCTGCAATAACTTAAAGGTCCCAATAAACATCAAATAAAGTCCTCCACATTATTCCATCAATACATTGCAACGTCACTGGAGATCGATGGCTCGGGACTGTTTGCTTTTTAACCTCCTGTGTTGTTAAACGAATAAAGCCACAGTCCCAACCCTTTATCTAAATTTGAGCAGCAATATTTAAGTCAAAATTTCCCGCATTATTTCATGAATACGTTGCAACATCACAGGAGATCAATGTTTCTGATTGCTTTTCTATCTATCTTAAAAGTTTCAGCAGTCTCTTAAATATCTTAACAGTTTCAAGCAGTAATTTTTGAGCAACAGATTACTTTAAACAAGGGCAACATGAAGCTAGCCTGATGGCCGCTAGCTTCCTCAAACTTTCTCCTTACATCTTAACAACAAGAGACCCTCTCATCCCGGAGAACTACTCCCATTTCAGTCTTAACTGAACGAACCACGGCCTTATATACAAAACAGATAGAGGCTGCATTGTTTTACGACCCACGAGAATAAAAATAACTCTCGTTCGATCTTGTCCTTTCCTCCTGAGAGAGAGATATTAAGGTTAATGTAAAACAACGATCTCCAACAAAAGATGGCAGCACTACCTCCATTGTTGTTATGGATATCCAAACCTATAACAATGAAGCTCTTTCAACAATGAACAAAAAATAAAATTAAAAATAGGCTTTGATCGAATTCTTGAATTACTTATGAACTTTCTTCCCTGAAAGTTGGAACTCTCTAGGCTTGAATTTGTAGGAGCAGCATTGAAATTTCGTGCAACGATAAAAATACATTAGACACATACGGGGATAGTGCTGCCATCTTTTGTTGCAGATCGTTGCTTTACATTGACCTACCAACTTAGCTTGAACTACACACAAAAATGAATACAAACATTCATAATGAAACTAAAATTACAAGATTTCCATACATGTATGAATATGGAAGCAAAAGTAATAATTAATTTATCATAACAGATTAATTAGAACAAAACAGTAGTGTCACTGACGCACTACAAGTCAAAGGATTTTTTTTCTCTCTCTTGTATGCAGTATTAACAGGTAGTACGAATGGCAAATCTGAAAAGATGAAATTAATGTATTGCCATTTTCACGTCCACGAAGGTAGTAGATACATTTTTAGGCCATAACCGGAAGAGATCATCTCCTCCATCGTCTATTGTAAGCTTATCAAAAATGAAATATTGATTGAAATTAAAGGATCAGAATTTGACATAAGCCCACTAATAATAATCATCATCATAAGCGTTACAAACTGTAGGTCCTGAGCCTGCCCGTACTGCGTCCACCTCAGTGACGGAAGTGTAGTCAGCACTGCGCGCCACCTGGCAACTAATTAGGGGCTTTCTAGACCGTCACGTGACACCCCAGTTTGCCTCAGGACGCTGGGTGGACGTCGAAATGGGCTCCAGTGGGGGATTTAACCCGGGACCACGCGGACATGAGTCCAACACACTAACCAACCACTAGACTATGGAGCACCATAAACCCACTAATAGGCATGCGAAAAGGAAACACGATTTATTTATTTACTAGCAAAAGTATCTGCCCGTTGGTGCGATGAGAGTAGCAATATCCGTTGGCAAAACTAATAGTTTTAATACTATTCTTACAACTACTAACACTGCTACTACTACTGCTAATGCTACGGAGTTACCGTGGCTTAGGAGGTAGCGTGTCTGACTACGAATGGGGCGGCCCAAGTTCAAATCCCGGTCAGGACACTGGAGACTTCTCGCAGTGCTTCCATCCCTGGCACTCTGAGGTGCACTCAGCCTCCGATCAAATTGACTACCAGAATGTGTTTGGTAGTCCTGGGCACTTTGGGAAGGCAAAGGCGGTCGAGCGTGGGACTGACCACCTCACTTTGTACCGTAAGTCGAGAATAAATGGAGCGCTACCTCCACATCCCCAATGTGTTGTTCACGGCGCGTGCGTATCGCACAGGGGATAGCTTTACTACTAATACTACTTTTACAACATTATATTATTCATTACATCATATTTAAAACATTGTTGTTTTATTTTACAACAATAGAAATTTGAATTTTATAAATTATTTATTTTTTGCATTCTTATAAACAATGAAATTACTGTTTTTATCTTCCTAGCTCCACCCCTAGGGGTGTCTTATCCCCACAGTTTTTGATTCCAGATTATAAGTGATATTTGTACCAAGTTTGATTGAAATTACTCCAGGCTTTCCAGAGAGTGTGTGGAACATACATACATATACACTATCTTGCCATTAATCACCGGACACCCATAGGTTCAGATACATTTGGGGCAGGGATGAAGTCAGTACGGCGTACGCGCCCGAATCAAAGCTTCGACCCTTCTAGGAAGACTTTCCACTAGGTGCTAATAGACTGTGGCAGGTATTTTTCGCCGTTCTTCCTGTAATATGGCGAAGAGTTCAGAGATAACTTTGGAGCGTAGCGGTCTGGCCCTCAACCGGCATTCCATCTCATCTCAGAGATACTCAATTAGATTGAGATCAGGGTTTTGGACTGGCTACTCGAGTTCTTGCACTCCGATTTCGTCAGACCACTCCGTGATAACATGTGCTCTTTGAATGGCAGCATTTACAGTGTTGAAACACAAACGGACCATTACCGAACTGTTGCCAAAGTGTGGGAAGCGTCGAATTACTTGATCACCTTCGACATTCAGGGTTGCATGCACTAACAGCAGGAGACAAAGGCCGAACCATAAGAAACGCCCACACCGTGATTCCTTCACCTCTGAACTTTACAGTGGGGACGACGCACTCCGGTAGGTACCGTTCTCCGGGCATTCGCCAGATCCAGACATGTCCGTCGGAGTGCCACAACATGTAGTGTAACTCATCACTCATTGTCCACTGTCCAATCGCGCCGTGCGATACACCACTGTAATTTGTGGCGAGCGTTTGACAGGTATATGTTTGGCTCATGGGATGCCACTCGTCCATGGAATCCTAGTGCACACAGCTCACGACGAATTGTGCGTGCACTGGCATCATTCCCAGATGCCGGCCAAAATCCGGTGACTATGTTCAACAACATTTGACGGTTTGTTTTCACTACACGTTGGAAAAATCGCTAATCCCTGTCGGACAGTTTTCCAGACTTGAGTTGGGCGAGGTTTTATCACTCCCTTTCTTTCTCTTTCACCACGATGTCACCAACTGTTGACCTAGGTATCTGGAACTTGCCGGAGGTGGCACGTATGGAATTACTAAATTGTTGGGCACCTATAATCATTCCCTTTCCGCCTCATTCAACTCTCGCCGTCCGCTCATGTTAAGAGCTAGTGCTCGTATGGCCCCCTCCCGATCACTCCCCGTCGTCTCACTGCCACACGATGCGTATTGGTGACACTACTACGAGTTTACTATGCAAGGTAGTGTATACATACATCCATTTTTATACATATATATATATATAATAGAAATGTATGAACTACTATAATCAAGCAACATTACTTTGAGTGATTTTCATATCTTAAGATGACTCACGTAAATGCAAATATTCACATACAAAGTGGTTGAACATGTGAAGGAACGCGAAAGAAAAATTTCAAAGTTGCCAATTCAGTAAAAGACTGATAAGTACGATGTTAATAAAATACACTTAATGATAGTGATATTACTTATACATTCAACCTGCAATTGTTCAACAATTCAGTCAAATGTTATAACCTTTTTCACAAATAACCTTGTGTATTGTAAATGTTGAAGTTAACACAGAAAAATTGACAGCCGCCGCGACCGGGACTCGAACTCAGATCTCGCAGTTGCCAGCTAGATGCTACCATTACAACACCACGGCACGGCCAATTCTCTTTGTATATGGAATGTTACTCTCGTCTAGACGCTCTCCCAGCTCCTCATTGCTGGTTACGAGGCCCAGCCACCCACATCTGCGCATGAGTTGATCAACAAAGGGTGGCATGCGGAGAGAGATCAATTGCGTCACTTCGTGTTATGAACGACACCAATTTTGCTACTAAAATCACGGACACAGTTGGTGCGTTTCACCAATCTTCGTTAGACTTTAACGAATCGATAAGTTACTTTAAGCGCCTTAAAACCCATAACGCCGACCTTTTAGCCGTGCGGTATAAAGCTTTAGGCCAATACTCGAAGGTCCCGGGTTTGAGTCCCGGAAGGGGCATGGGTGAAAGATAATCGTGACGGGCCGAAGTCAACAGTTACTAGACTGCCCCGTATAAAATAAAAGTTTTTTTTCCTACCAAAACTCATAACGTTCGTTAACTAATGATTCGTTAAATTCCTAACGAAGGTTAGGATAGGTTGACGAGAATTCGAAGACAGATTAGTTAAAGTCAGGTTGCATTCCTTTCTTTTATTAATCACAATGCACATGACGTTGAGCTCACTCCGTGTGCTCACCATGGAGTAGAAAAATAGTCCAAGGTACTTTTCACTCTCATTTTATACTTCCATGTCATGAAACTGATATATGTTGCGTTTCAACACTTCCACACCCGTTGAATATATCCCATTTCTCCGTAAATTACACTTTGTTGTTAAAACAAAAACGCAGTATTAACTGCCTCAGTACACATCCAACAAACAGCTATTTGCGCTTCCTACTGTTGAATTTTTGAAGTGGAACATTTTAATCATATTCCGAATCCATCCTTTCTACCTGCGTTCTGCTGGCCGACAAAGTTAAAGATGAGTCCATGGCTTTTAAACGGGAGAGAAGGCAATGGAGGGTCGCGATATGTTGTCGCTGGAATCCGAATCACACATAATACATCTGATAGAGAATGCTGAGATGTAGAGAATACCAAAATTTAAGGTGCGAAGGACAAGAGAGCGGAGCTAGTGGGGACGTAACCTCGAAATTCACAGAAGTTAAAGGATTGATATAATCCAGGGTGATTCAAAACAAAGTATGTTTTTTCGGGAGGTGATTCCTGACAACAAGTAAACAGTTCCTATAAACATGGGTGGAATTCCGTTTGTTTCCAACTTGAAGCCCAAAGTTGACTCGTAACAGGGAAGAAAGTGAATCATTCTTAACATAGAATCGCCGCATTGAAGACAATTTCGTTTGTGGAAATTTGTTTGCAGGAACATGGTGGACATCAGGAGTGAAAACACGATGTCGCC
>JAGDQP010048890.1:0-14637 GCA_022664845.1 Lepisma saccharinum
CCATGACGTATACAAGATGACGTAATTCGATTACCCATGATCCCTTTCAGTTCAAATGATGGCTGGTGCATCTTTATCAACACGAATTTATCGAAAGTTCTCAATAACATACAGTTTGGAAAGAAAGGTCAAGTAAATATGCGGTTTCGAACACGTGACGTTCAGCGCGGAAAGCCAGCACCTAGACCACTACACTAGAGAGACCTTGATTTTCCGTTTTACTTTTCAAATAGATCTAGTATTGCTCACATACAGACACGTTCGCACTGTTCCTTTTCTTTTCCATTTCCTTTCTTGATTTTCTATTTTGCTGCATGGGATTTACTTTCTTGAACGATAGTACATTTCAGTTGTAGTACCTAGTACCTGTAACTAGGTACATTTTTTCTGTACCTTGTACCTGAAACTTTTCTTAGCTACTTCAGCTAATAATCGAACGAGAAATTGATCAATGATATAGTTTAATAAAATGTTTTTATTATTAGGCTAGTAACATAATATTGAAGGAATCTTGGAACTGTTTACCTCAATTAATCCCCAAAATAAACAACTGACTCCTTTCCAATATATTGAACTTCATATATCAGAATAGAATTGGAAATCTGTTAGTCCAAATCTGGCGATTTCTTCGAACTTTTACAGTATAAGCTTTCCCCAAATTTGTGAAATACAAAAAAAAAAGTCTAAAAACCTTGCCCGGCAGAGAATGTGGAATGAATGTTTCTACAGTCATATTTATAAGACAAAATATAAGGTAGTTTCTAGTTTCGGATCACTATTTAAAAATTTAATGCAGCCTGGATTCATAAACTGAAGAAAACTAACTAGTTATTGGATGTTCTATGAAATGGTTCTTTTGAAATCATCTTAAGAATAAACTGCAATTTGTGGATCACAAGAGCATCACAGAAGACGAATATTTTTAATAGACACATGTACTGGTAAGTTCTCTTTTCTGAGACCTTGGAGCGACACCGGTGAGATACACAGCTTCGAATGCTCGTGTCGGCCACACTGACGGAAGCTTTCTAAAGATTTCCTCAGTTTCACCAGTAGAATCTTGTTATAATATGTAGACAAATGTTATGGCCGTTAACCCTCCCTGTACTCGGAAAAGTGCAAAGCAAGCAACAACTGTGTTAATTCAACACTTTTCGGTATCCCAGGGTGGCCACCATTTTACTGTGTTAAATCAACACAATAAATGTTTGATTTAACAGTGTCATAGTGCTGGTTTGACAGCCTCCATTGTGTTGCGTTGATTTCACACGGAAAAGTGGTGGACGCACTGGGACACCTTAAAGTGTTGAATCAACACTGCTATTTCTTTACGTGTGCTTCTCGAAGGACATCATCCCTGTGATATTTGACGGGCTTGTCCCATAGGTGCCTGTAAGGTCCATAAATAAATATAAATTAAGAACGAAAAGAATTATATTTTGATGTTTTGCAACCCATTGTTTTCTCCATTTGCCAGAAATGAATTAATTCTGTTTAATTCTGTATTAATGTTATATTTTCGTTCGAATGCTAATTTTCCTTTTTCCTTCACAAGAGAAAGAAATGAGGAATAACTGTAATATATTATCTAGTTTCCCAATGAGTTGAACATTGCAGGTATACCGCTTCATAAATTTTAAAAGAATTATTTAATTTTCAAATTATTGTATCATAATATTTTATTACTTAAAACCGCACATATCTAGCACATGTTCAAAAACAAGTTTCATGTTGGGAGGTTCGTTCACATTATGTGCTCACTTCTCTGTTTACTTCAGTTCTTCATGGAGTTAAATATTTTATCATTTTTCCTGTTTTTTCAATGATGAACTAAACATTATTGGAAGTACTGAGTGACCGTAGTTTAGTTACTAAAGGGTTGGTTTCGCACTCGGGAGCTTGTGTGTTCTATTCTTGCGACCTACCATCCTGACAGGTATTTTGTAGGTTTTGTCGTTATTCTGACCAAGCCAATGCCGGGTTGATACCTTCAACCTAGACTCTAGTCGGTTCATTCATGTATCCTTTATCCTACCCTATCCCAGCATGAGTCATTGATAGCTAAAGGCCAATACTGAGTTTAAATCATTGAAAGTGAAATATATGTTTTAACATACCTTATTTCAAAAGTTTATCTAGATAAATAAAATCTTGAAGGTAGGAAATACAATTTTGTACTAGGAACAGTGAGAGGAAATAATTCAATTTCGTGAGGTTGCCATCCTTTAATGCCTTAAAAGCATTCGAACAATAAAATATAGAGTTTAACAGATGCTATTTTCCCGCCCGAATTATTTACTTCAGTTTTATTTATTAATAGAAACCAGACATCTTAGATTTGAAACAAGAAGTTTGGAATTGTACTTATTACTTATGTCTATTAGGCGTGTCTCCTTTTATAAAACTATGGATATTTTCTATAGCCTCTTAGACAAGATATTTCTAATTTTTATCTGCGATCTTTATTATATAGTACCCAATAGAGTACAAACAACTAGGTGCGGGCTCAGCTTCTAAGTTACAACAGATGATATTACGAACTAGAACTAAATGTACCACAACTCAATATTATCCTAGAAAACTTATAGGATACCTTCATTTAATATGTAAACAACCATCCCGGAAATCGCAACATCCACTTCCAAATATTACGATCAAATTACTGCTTTATATAATTTCACTTACGGAAGTAATGTACCCATATGACACTCTCTAAATCCCTGGTTTTAAATATACTATTCATAAAAATAGAGTACACTTTTGTGTCTCAAACTGAAACAATAATATATTCTTATAAACTCAAGAAGTAATTCTCATTATCTTCGTCTCATATACAAAATATTTAGGGAAAGAGAGGAAGCTGATTCTTCTCAATACGTTGATAGCACGTATGAGAAAACAAAAATTATGACAAACTGAAGACTTTATATAGGGTTTTAATATAATGTTCCGGCAAACTTTAAGAGATTATATATAGTACGTTAAAATTAAGAAAAGAAGCATCACGATGGTATTTCCCGAATTGTTTCGGAGATACAGGCTGTCGAAAGACTGATAGATATACTTGACAGCTTCATATTTCAGACATCATTAATGGTAGACCTGATGCGGAATGCTATCTATCATCAAAGACTTCATCTACTATAGACTTTATCTATTAAAAATGCGCATTTGAGCATTGAGTGCGCAAGGAATCCCCCAAAGAAAGTAGAGGTTTTCAGAAATTTTCTGAAGAAAGGTGGGTTGAATTGAGCATGAATGGAATTACTTCCCAGCAGGTAACAATAATTCGTTTGCGACTTTTCTTCGCTGAATATCTGGGAATCCCCTACTTTTTCTGAGAAATCCTTTGCTCACCCAGTGCACAATTTTGAAATAAGCAATTTTAAATGGAGCAATTTTGAAAGCACACCGCATCAGCTCTACTGTTAGATATATTGGATATTTGAACATCTACAGTTCATTTGCCTGTAGTTCCGAAATTCGGCGGAATTTCCACCCAGATGACTAAAATGTTCTTATTAATTAATGTACCATCATCCCCCCAAATGTGTCGGTGCCTTACATTACCACCCTGTATTAAGAAACAAATAGGCGCCGCTCATGCTCAGCATCGAATGCCTTTTCAAAAAAAAAAAACGCAAAATATAAAGGAAAATAAGAGCATATCAATTTAGTATTTAAATTCCAGCATTTTCTGACTCCTTCTTTTGTTTTCATTTCTGCATATATTATTAATATGGAGTATGTTACATGAAAATGTCCGTTTTTTAACAAAGCTTAGATAACACTACACACATGAACATATCCTGCTCAATTCGCGGAATAAGTGTTTATTATTATTATTACAGGTAACGATTTAGGAATGATATTCTAGTCGATCATCATCCTCTTGCTTCTTGATATCATCTCCAGCCCTGTTTAGCAATATCTCGGTCAAGTACCTTAGGTACATTGATAAACTTGCACCTTGTACCTGTACCTAGGTACAATTTACTGTTAGTACCTATACCTAGGTACAAAAAGTACCTAACATAACACTGTCTGTATATTACGAAGAGTTGATACCTTTGCCACAATTTCTTCTTGAACGATGACTACGACGTAAAATAAATTACACATACTTCTTTCTCTACCCTAGTCATTACCCATTAAATCGTAGGCTTGACGTTAAAGATGTCGACCCTCCAGTAGTCCACTAGCGAGAAACATATTTCAGTGTGTCCAAACTCGGCCACGGACCCATAGTAGTTTGCAAATTATAAGGCATGAAGATGCTTGTCAACGTACTCAGAATATTTTTTTTATTTGTTCATGCGTTGAGTTGCTGAGCATCATCATTGTTAAGATAGGAATGACACTCCACTTGCTAGGTTCAAATCTCCATGTGTATTGCCTAATATGTATAGTAAACGTTTTAAAATATTTACCAAAATCATACTCATACGCAACAATAACAGATGTTTACATAGATTTTATATTTATTTCTAATGACCTAGCTTATTTATTTCACTGATCCACGTCCTTCGGATCTTCGCGGTTGTTCTACTGCAAAAACAATTTCCTACTAAAACATTATGCAATCTAAAGTGACATAATCTTGGATTCTTAAAAGTATATTCTTTCTGCCACTTGTCTGCGGAAATTGGAAGCAATTCAACAATTGGTTATTGTCTGAGAGTATTAATAAACGTATCATGAAATTAACAATGTTTTAAAATACTAAGGTATACACTATTATATTAAAAATAGTTTCGAACGATGTGCTGACATCCATTTTTAAAATTTTGCGCATTAATGGAGCAAGGTATCACATTATATTCGTTCTCTGTATAGAAATGGTATACAAAGTGCACTATGCCATATCTTAAATCATTAGTCTATTATTGACATATTTGAAATAGAGAGAATAGGAGCCATGTTCAAAAGTGAACTCTTATCAATTCGTCCGGAATCGGAATCTTATAGGGAGCGTTACCATACAACATGTTCTTCCTAAGTTTAATAGGCGATAAACCAAATTGAAATTTACAACATAACTTAAAGGAAAATGACAAGTGTTGGAAGTATGCTATATATACAACCTACAACAGAAAAGTGTGCATTCGCGGGGTGAGGCAGTGGGGTACACTGTGTAGGCCTTGTGTTTTTTTCCTTTTAGACGAATCCAGTACTCAAAAATGTTCTTCTCTTTTCCCGATCCAAGAAAAATTTCAGGGTTTCCAGGCGTATGAACATTATCAAGTCGGTATCATTATGATATTCAGAGAGTGCAGATCCGATGCTTCTGTGATTCTTCATAGTACTTTTTTTTTATTTCGTGTATAAATAACTTCATCATTCTTTCGATAGTGGCTTCACTGTGGTAAAATGGAGGAACTATTCATAGTGAAACCAGGGAAGTTATCATTCGTAATACGTGTGTATATACAACATATTGTAATCAATGTTCAAAAAAGGTTTGTTTTAGAACAAACAAGTTCTCTTAGCAAGAGCGAAATCTTTCAAAGTGCACTAAGTACCTAATGTATGGCCGCGAGATTCGATCCGAAGTCCGCAACGTTACGCCTGGACTATGGGAGCATGGTAGGCTGCAACTGAATTAATGAGTATACATCTGAGATAGTTATAGGTTGGAGGGCTACAGGTGAAAATAAATCACTATTAATGTACAGGTCACGCGAGTACATTTCTCCAGCGATTAAATTTGTTTAATTGTAGCTTTCCTCAGCCTTTACAAGTAAATTAGATAATAAGTGATCAACTAATCAATAATTAAAGCTTAGCTATTTGTGCAACTTGGATAATAATAATTTATTGTATTTGTAAGAAATAATTTATAAATAAGTTACCATAAAGGCTTAATACCAAGAGAGTATGACTGTTACTGCCACTGGTTAGACAAACAGAGTCAACTTTCACCATCTATCCCAGGTAAGAAATGAAAAATAAAATGGTATTCGTGTTTAACAAAATGTTGGGAAACCATTGATTTATTGTAATTTAAAGACTTTTTGAGAAAATTTAAAAAAGTGTTTATAGGCTTTTGCCATTTATTCAGGAATTCAACTTACTTTGCAAAACGCATTATGACTATTTTCACTGCTTAAGTTCCTACATATTTTCAAATCCTAACATTGATGCTAATTTTTTCGCATCTTCGAGATTATTATTTTTTGACTGAACGCAGCTTTCGAGCTGAAGTTATTACCTAAATAAATGCCTTTCTTGGATCAAATCACCGGCAGGGAAGGGAGAGAGAATCGTTTGATCACAGTAAATCCACCCAAAAGTTTTGAATGAGAAAATATGGTCACTGTAGTTATAAGTTATTCGATAGTGTTCTGAATTTTAATTATTTCAGAGATGATATTGATAAGTATTATCACTAGGTGCATTGAATTAAATTGAATTTATTTTAAAGCCTTTAGGTAGGGTCAGACCACGATAGGGTGTGGTACACCGTGTTAGAAGGTAGATGGTCAGGCTCTTTCTTGTATGTGCCATCTCTACATTTTCCGGTTATAACTCTGGAAAACACTGGGAAACCCTCAGTCAGGATGGTTGGCCGCTGAAATCGATCACAAGACCTCCCAAATGCTAAACCAGCGCTCTACCGCCAATCCACGGTCGCTCTATTTAATCCATGAAAAGGGAAATAAAATGTAATTTTTCGGCTGCACCTATTGTAACCACTGATTGTTGGTATGAATGAATTTAAACTTGAGGCAGAACAAGATTTGCACTAATACTCCCCGAAAGGATCCAGGGTTTATAGCGAGATTGGCTGATGTGCATTGTAGGATAGGAATAGTAGAAAAGGTAGGCGGGTTTTATAAAGAAACAAAAAAGAAATAAAACAAAAAGAAGACTGTCGTTCAAAATCGAACGGTGATGAGCAGGGTGACGAAAACTCGCGTTTCAAAGGCATGTTGCACCAATGAAAATAAAGGTTGTTCTAATTTCAGATACCAGAAAAGTCTTCATGAAATTAACCATTATTTCCCACAAGGCAGCATTACGAAATGCAAAGCACGCTGCTTCCCGCACCTTAGGGTAATACTCAGAATATGCGCAAAGCCCTTGAACGGGATTCGAACCAAGTTCCTAGAAGATGAAGTTAATGAATCCTGCCCCTAAGGATTTTCTCACGTTCCGCAATCTAAAGTTGAAAGAGTGCACAATCCAATCTTGCTACCGGTAGTGTGATTGAAGATCGCGCTCGTAGCGACATAACTTGAAAGAGGTAATTCTATTTACTTGGAAATTAAACAGATGTTTGGGAAAACAATAATAAACTTTATCAAAATCAACGAAACAATCATAAAAATAACGACACAGAACAACGCCTGATGTCAAATTGAATAATTATTGTTATTGGGCACTAAATGAAAACATATTATGAGTGAAATATTAATTTTAGAAAGTCAACGGGTTGAACGGGTCGACCTTGATTGACCGTTAACATTCTTTGCACCAAGGTTGATCGCATTGTACGATCTGTTCACAGAAATTAAATATGATCATAGCTTTTCTGAAGTATGCATATACCAAATTCATAGCTTTGCTTGCCATATTACTTACTGACTTACTTACTGTGGCTTACGGAACTCGCACATTCATCGGCGTAGTAGCACACGTTTACCATCTGAATCTATCCTGGGCAAGATCAAGCCAGTTTTCATTACAAACTCCAGCTTCTTGAAGATCCCTTCTAATATTGTCCTCCAACCATCGTCTCGGTCTTCCCAATGATATCTTTCCCTCTGGCTTTCCAACCAAGATGGAATATAATCTTCGTTTTTCTCCCATCCGTCGTCGTGATTTCATTATTCTTACACCATCGGGTGAGTCGTAAAATCCTTGAAGTTCTTTGTTGTGCAGTCTCCTCCATTCTACAGTCATCTAATCTATTTTTGGCCCTTATATCTTTCTCAAGACCTTATTTTCAAACACTAGTAATTTATATTCATCTGCTAGGGTTGTGTTCCAACTTTCGCAACGGTAAGGCATTACCAGCATGGCAACTTTTTCTCCAAGATTTGCCTCAAAACGAAAATTTGGCCAACGTGGATCTATTTCTTCTAAATCCACATATGTGATCTTCAATTATTTCATATACGTATGCGGTTAGGCGAGTTAACAGTATATTGTGCAATACTTTGTAACATGTTGGGAGTAACTAGATTTCGTAGTAATTATTACAGCCCGTTTTATCGGCTTTTTTATAAAGCGGAACTATTATTTAGGTTTTCCATTCCTTTGGAAACTCCTCTTTTCTCCATATAGCGTTTATCGATTTATGCAGTTCCTTGGTTAGTGCCGTTCCTCCCGCTTTATTTATTTCGACTGGAATATTTTGTATTCGCGATGATTTGAAATTTTAAATTTCTTTATCGACATTGAGAACTCGATCTTGCTAGGTTCGGGAATCCACGGTTCTGCTGTATAGATTAAAAATTCCTTTTCTTTATGCGTCGCGTGCATTCAGAAGTTTGTCTAAATAACTTTTCCACACATCTATAATTTTAGTTGGATCCGCCTGCAGATATCCGTGTTAATTTCTAATCATCACCCTTCATCAACGAGTTTATTCCCCTGTATAGACCTCGTATGTTATTTGTCCTCCCGTTTCCCTGTATCTCCTTACTCTTCTACGTCATATATTCTCCCTTTTTCACGTGTGTAGGGTTGCGTTTCGCGTTACTGTAGTGGTTGTTATTTGCTCGTTTTTATTACTTATCCATCACCGCCTGGCTTGTGTTTGTTCCTGATGATGTTTAACGCATTCTCCATCAAACCAAAGCTTGGTTTTCTGGAGTTTCTTCTCACCTGCACTTCCCTTCGCTGTATACCTCACTGTATCACGAATTGCCTCCCACTTTTTACTTCCATCAAATTCACTATTAACTTAAATCTTTATTACTAGTCGAGTTGACTAAGATTTCGAAACTATTGAAGATTTCGAGTTGGTAGTGTGATTTTACGCTTGAATTATCTAATCGTTTAACTTATAATTTAAGTTGTTATTATCCTTTGCTATCTGTTTTTGCTATGTATAAATTTTCTCTCAATTTTGTGATCACAAACTGATGGTCGGTGTCACCTTCCTCTGTAAGACCTAACATCCATTACATAGGTGTGTCTTCTTCTATCAACTAATACTTGAGCGTTTTGCCATCGGGATATACCCATGTGTATTTGTGTATGTACGTTAGTTATATTGAAATACCTAAACTATTACACTTTTATCAGATATTATTGTTGATGTGGAGTTATCTCCAAAATTCTACAAAAAAAAAAAAATATTGAAAAATGAAAGCAATGTATCAAAGAATATAATCGCAATCAGTTATTTTGGTTGGTTGTTGCACATTGCTACATTTACTACTTTTTTACTGTTTCGTGCTACTATATACGATGATGCAAGCAATAACTTACGACATATTCATACTGAGTGACTATGGTTGACAGTTTCAATATATTTCGTATAAAGACATAGTAAAATTTATTTAACATATTACTTCATTTGCCTGGTATCTAGCACTGTAAAACACTCTATACAAACAATCTCAGAGTAACTAATATGTTCACATGTTGTAGGGATACATATACTAGTAATATAACATGAACTCAAGAACAAGTTTAAAATATTTTAAACAATTGGACAATAGATAATATAAATCGCATGAAATGATGGTCAACGTGGGACAGTAAATCTTTAACAACAAATTAAATTGAAAGCGGGAACATAAAATGAAGGAAAATATTAATACCTACATAAATACAGAGCGCCTTATGTGTAAGAGAAAGGACACATCCAATGTTTGAATACAAATTATATATGTAAATGTTATTGCAGAACATTGAACCGTAGACAGAATCACCTACTTTTTTAATCCATATAGTGCACATTCTAGTATAATACATAAACTTACCGTAAGATCAAATTGGGACTGACCACAGGTAATAAAACCTAAAATACAGAAAACAACGTAAAGTTTCTGACTCATTATTCTTCTTTGTGCCTGTTGAATCTTCTCCAGAAACGTCTCTACTGGCTAGTATTGGATAACTAATGAAGGATCTTGTGGTGATAACTAATGAAGGATAAAGCCAGATCTTCTTTTATAGCAATAGACGTCGCAAAAAAAATATGCCATATATATATATATATTCTCGTAGCTATACGTTTTGCTTTCTATATCACCTTTGGTATCGTTACAGCATTTGATAGTTTCCGTTAAAAAAAAACATGTTTCCTTGTTTCCACCCAAGTTTATTAGTTAGTTTTAGAATGTACAGTTTGCAGCAATATACTTACGTAAGTACTTTTGTAACCTCACCTTCAAATCACCTTCACCACATCAGGAACGTAGCTAAAACTATTAAAAATTGAATTGCAATGCTTATTTAAATAACAAAAATCAACATATAAGTAAAGGAACAAATATTGACCAAGCAATATTCTACAATGTAAATTTTAGCAGACTCAAATTGACTCCGCATAAGTTCATTTTCATATTATGTTATCCGTGTATTGATATTTGTTCAGTTTCCCTGTACATTTTCATGATGAACTAGATAGGCATTTGGACCGGCATGGAAATTTAAAATAAGAACTCACAAACTCTCGGGATAAGATTAATGCAATTAATGTTTACTATGCCTGTGCTAATAAAACATACTGGTATTCATATAAAAACGTTGTTGGAATTTTAAACTTTTATGATTATTGCGAGCTATTAAGAATTAAACACCGAATACAGTACTATGGGAAAGACTTAACTTACTAATTACTTGTATACAATTTGGGTCGAAACTGCTAATATCTCTTCCAATCTAAGGTATATATGCTTATTCAAAATCATCGTTGGAGTTAAAATTATTCCCCTGTATCCTTCATATCTATTTTTATTTAACCTTTGACAGTAGATACGGACCTGAGAGACATCCCTTGGTTATATATATTTAACTGACATATGTATTTCTCTCCGACATCTTACTTCAGAACTTCAAACTTGTTACGATAAGATTTTGTTGATATTCCGACATTATTGGTGCGTTTACATAGTTATTTATTTAATATTTCCCATATTTTCACTTTGGGTGCCTCGGAAGCCTCTATTACAAGCTGCTGTTTGAAGGTATCCGCTTTGTGTTTAGAACACTTTATATTTAAAATGCTAGAATAGTATCATATTCTCCTTATGAACATTGATGTGTTGCACGCTTGGAAGCAGTACTTAGATCAATATGAACAGAAATTAACTTTGAAAGTTTAAATTTTGCAATAAGAAGTTGAATATTATGCGAATAAATAACAAATACAAAATATACTTATTATGTATTTCATAGAATGATGTTCTTTGTGGGTAATAGTACGTAGAGAAACTTAGTAGAGGTCAAAACACTGTGTCCACTCAGAATGACGAACCGATTGCGCGTTTTCTTTTATACATGTGTATAACTGTCTAATTGTCTATGTCTCCCGTTAGTAATTGGCAACATTCGCTCCCTTGTAATCAAGGTGACCCAGGTTTGAATAACATAATGTAATTTCATTTGTGGTAACATTCTAAAGACGGTGAAAATACTTCATATGTTCCAAAAATATACTATTGAATTTATATTTATAAATAACTGTGATATGTCACTTAAGAAATACACATATGGAGTTAAATCTATGTCATAGTTGATAATGAAAGTTGAGAAATATCACATAAAAATCGTATGAACGAAATTAAATGCTTTTTCATGTAAAAATAAATCTTTTTTAACATGCAGTTGTGAATATGATAAACGTATTTAATTTATTTTTGTTCGCTTTTAATTACATTTTTATGTAATTGACATAGAAAGACTCACATGAAACGTAATGTAGTACATAGTATAATATAACATTTGAAACTATGTGACATGAACATCATATCAATGAAATAAAAAAAAATTGGAATAAAGTTCCAAATTCAACGTGCTTTGACATGCAAAAGATAACACGAAATAATGGTTAATAGCATTTAATTAGATTCTAATTCTAATTTCTATTCAAGTAAATTAGAACGAATTTCATGAAGCGAAAACTATACTATAGTTGATATTAACAGTGCCATATTAATGTCTTTTCAAAAATATCAATTGTGTTGAAATATGGTTAGAAATTAAAAGTACTCTTTTCAACTGATAACGGTTAATCAACAACATAAACAAAAATCAACGTTCAAAACACGTTTGTGCACTTATGGGGTGGAAGACTTTGCGTACTCCAGATATACCTAAAACCCACTAAATTCAGATGTCAATACTTTGGCATTCGGGTATAGGGTATATTTACTTGACATGCACTGGGCTTGTTTGTCCATCGAAATAGATCATTTATCACTGATCACTATATAGGATGTTTTGTTTATATGATGTGAGTAGGTTATTTCAGAATCCAGCATGCCTATACGCTTTGAACATTTTAAGCAAATGTTCACAGATTAAGTAGTTCTTATCATACGATTTTATGTACTAGAGCAAACAGTTATTATAAACATCCCCTCACTGGAAGTTAGATTAATTATAAATTAATTTTAGTGCTTTAACTTCTGATATAATTTCAAATTCCACAGCGGTTTCTGATATTCTTTATTCATTGAAGCGCCTTCCCATTAGCTCGCGATAATTTCAATCGAGCACTATTAGCTTACGACATGATAGAATGTCCTGTCCCTAGCGTCGTTAAACTAAAATATCAGACAGATTTGTCTGCATCTAGACCAGGAGTTTCGAATTCTCTCCGTACCTGGTCCAATATAGATGATTATTGGAAGATTAACGTGCCGCACAATTAGACAGAGCTTAATTTAAAATACAATAAGCGTTTTAGTAGCTTTTGCCAGTACGCAGATAATTTCAGATAGCTCCACCTTACCATGGGTTGGACATAATTACGAGATACGTGCTGCCCGTGGGCTTGCTGCGAGCAACCTCTGACTAAACGCAATATCTCAACATTTTTTAGAGGCCTTGCGTATATTTATTCAACTGGTTTTAAGTCGAATTCATGCACTTGGACGTACTTCATGAGGTTCATCACGATAATAGTTACATAACAAAATAGGCCCTACTTTAGGTACGTGAGGGTAATTTGTATAATAAAATGTATACTCCTTATATGTATCAAGTAGTAGATATTATATATTTGTTGTGTACAGAATTGATAACTAAACTATTTTCTAGGATAGACAACATCGTTGTCAAATAAGGGCGATGGGCGACTATGGATACATTTATATGTTTGGAAATAAGTAACGCATTTACACTGGAACGCATAGTATTATTCGGAAATAATTGTAATTGTAAAAGTCATTCAATTGGTATTGCAATTGGTTCATTTAAAAACAACAACCATAGCCCCACTATCTTTTTTTTCTACTGTTTTAGGAGCATCACATTTATGAAACGGAGAATTGGGATAAAAAGTAGTCGGTTGTTAAGTATTCTAGGGTTGTTATAAGTGTACATGAATTGTGAGCAGACCGAACTTTCTACAATCCAGATCGTCAGAAACGTTTCCGGATATGCCGCATGCATAATACGTAACATTAAACACACGCCTATTACGTAGCAGCGATATGACTGACCTCAACAGGTCTTTGTCTATATCTTGCACAAATTCTAATGTACGGCCTTTACAGAATGAGAATTCTTCCCACGTACTAGATATTAGAGAAGATTGTTCATCCAACAAACCCTCAAATCATCCGAAGATGAAATAATTCGCTATTATTAATGTTTCTTGAACATGCTATTTGACAAGAGTGGAAATATGCTGCCATATTTGTGCCACATGTTGCAATAATTATACAAAAGTCGATACTGTTCTTTACTTTTTTTTCTGCTTCTAGTAAACGATGTCTTAATATACTTATATCCTCTACATAATGTAGAATTCAAAGATAAAAGAAGGCAAGGTTTTGTTTCTTCTGGGAGCGCACGGAATTTTTTTCAGTCAAACAATCTTTATCTTAAGTTAATTATCATAACCCACTCTCTCTTCTTGACCTGTATGTGATTATAGGTTTTATATCCTTCGTTGAACAATCTGCTCTTAATGAGTTTAAAATTTTGGGGGTTGAAATTGCACAATTCGTGAGGTAGTGCGTACTTCATTTATAATGTCTTTCAACGTATAGCGTGGGGTGTGGTGGCTCAATAGTAGAGCAATAGTGCATCCATGCTCATGCCATATGGGCTTGGTGAAAGACAAATACCGTGTACGTGGATTTTCTTGGGGTTCTCCCGTTTCTTCTCACTTTCTTTAGTTCATGAATTCATCGTTCATAATCCATATCGTCTGAGTCAAAGTTGTCTAAATGCCTGAAAAAATAAATTGAAATCCTTCATCTTATAGCAAAATTATGTGTTAGATAAATAGCTAACGTATCACAACACGATGCAATATTGTGGCGTATAGCAAGTTTATAGATGTTCTTGTCCTATAATTCAATGTTAAGCATGAATATTCAACTTTATTAAATACGAAGGGATTCCGAATTTCTATATAAGAGATAGAACAACAAAAGCTTCTGGTAAATATATTAAACGAGTTACAAAGAGGCACATGCTAAGTCTTTGTCATCATGAAAGTAA
>JAGDQP010048891.1:3341-14637 GCA_022664845.1 Lepisma saccharinum
TTGGTGTTATATGCGCTCATCTACCATCAGGCAACAACAATTTTAGGAAAGAACGTGAATCCTCTTTTCGTGACGACATAACCTTGGAACTACAACGTTTACGACCATTAAAAACAATATTGTGTTTAGATGAAATTGCTACTAGTACATATTTTTCGCCTTGATAAATTTTTGGAGAAGAAATGGGAACACAATGTGACGGTTCACCAGATATTCATTGATTTTAAGAAAGCATATGATTCTATCAAAAGGGAAACGTTATACATTATCCTGATACGATTTGGAATTACCCCAAAAATGGTTCGACTAGTGAAGATGTGTCTCAGCGACCTCATAAGCAGAGTACGGATAGGTAATAATATGTCAGATAGTTTTAAGATTCGCAACGGATTGAAACAAGGCAATGCCTTGTCACCACTACTTTTTAACTGCTTTAGAATATGCGAATTTAAAAATTAATGGTAACAAAAGGAACTATCATTGAATGGTTTGAATAAACTGTTCGTATACGCGGATAATGTAGATGTAGATTTAATAGGGAACGATATAGATGCACTGCAAAGCAACACCGATGTCTTAGTAGAAGCGTGCTATCAGATAGGTTTACAGGTAAACATAGATAACACAAAATACATAAGAAGCCGAAACACTGGGAATAAAGGAAATATAAACACAAGAACTAGGGATGAGGTCATAGAGAATGTAAACAAATTTAAATACTTAGGAGCATACAAGCAAAAATGAGGTAACGGAAGAAATAAAAAGTCGCTTAGTATCGGGTAACGCATGTTTCAATTCTGTCCTAAAACTTCTAACATCGCGATTGATATAAGGAAATTGAAATTGAAAGTATACAGAACGGTTATTCTGCCGGTAATATTTTACGGTTGCGAAAGTTTTAGTACGACCCTAGCAGATGAACATAAATTACATGTGTTTGAAAATAAGGTTTTGAGAAAGATATGCGGGCCGAAACGGGACGAGATGACTGGAGAGTAGAGGAGACTGCATAATGAAGAACTCCATGGACTGTACGATAATGAAATCGACACGACTAAGGTGGGCAGGCCATGTAGCTCGGATGGGGGAAAAACGAAGATTATATTCTATCCTGGTTGAAAGGCCGGATGGAAGAAGACCATTGGGAAGACCGAGAGGTCATTGGGAGGACAATATTAGAAGAGATCTTCGAGAAGTAGGTGTTCGTGATGAAAACTGGCTTGATATTACCCAGGATAGAATCCAATAGCGAACGTTTGTTATTGCGGCGATGAACTTGCGAGTTCCATAAACCATAGAGTTATATCTCGAATGCAGATAATTTTCCTCCCACACGCCGTAAATTTCTTACATGGTTAACAGCACAAATACTCCACATATTAATTATAGAACGTACACAAATAACCCTTCATTAATATATTTTTTAGAATCAAGCTTGTTTTAAAAGTATACCACCTCAAATACGAAAAAACATATACTTATTATATTCGTGCAGTATATTAAACACACAGGATATATATACTTTATTGTTTATCACTTACACAGGAGAAACAAGCTTGTACACAGGAGAGAAATAGTGAATTGCCAATCACACACAGGAATATCATATAGTTAGACTGTTTCAAACAATGAATGTCGATGAATATTATTAATCTCTTCTTTAAATGTTTGTTGATCACTAATCTACCTAATATTTTATATCATGTTTCTCTGCAATAAAAGTATAAGAGTGGCTATGCCGTCTGCTTGTTGAGTGAAAGAATTCGTGTTCGAATTCCGACGGGAGCAAGATTTTTTCGTTTTTTTTCTTTCAAAATACATGTATATCTGTTAATATTTATTCATAATAATTGCTTTCTTGTATTTTTCGTAGATTCTTAGATTAGTGACCATGCGTTAGCGGATGTTAGGTAAGGTCATGTTCGGTTATGTATCTTTACACTTTCGTTTCTTCCTTTCAAAATACATTTCTATCTAATCACATTTATCATTAATGTTGCTTTCTTGCATTTTTAGTGAACATAGGTTAGCGGAGGTTAGGAAAGGTCAGGTTTGGTTATGTAGCTTTACGTTTTCTGTTTGCAAATTCCGGGATCTTACTGCGGGGACGGGCGTGTAAAATAAGTATGTGGCACCATGTAATACGATTCAGATTTCAAATTCGTATATTTCTTACATCCTTTATGCATGTTACATACGTTAAAGACGAGTATCCAGCACTACTTCTTCTTGAGATACATCCAACAAGGTATAAGGTACATATAGATTATTGCACGTATAGTTCTGTCATTGAAGACGGTCCATCTCACTAAACAGCAGGTTCCCACAAACCATAAATTGTATCTGCAATATTTTTACGTAAATCTCAGATATGAACTTCGGCAAAGGCGGACGTGGATTCCAAATTTACGCAATGATACGTACTTATGATACGATCACCAGTATGTATGGAACAGTATGATCCACATACATTACAGTGCGTTGTGTTACATTCTTCAGGCTGTCAGTCCTCGTTTTCCCATTATCTAAAAGGAAACGTACATATTTGAGGAGGTACAGTATTACGTATTTCCTCAGTGTAGTATTGACGTTCGTTACGCACAAATTATTTGGTGAATTGTCCTTGAATGGGACAGAGGAAGGATAAAAATACGGATGTGATGTCTTGACAGTAGGAAAGAAAGCAATGAGCTACGACAAAGATGAAAATATACGGGCGAGATGAATGTACAGTTCGAAACTCAGCCGCCGCAGACTTGTCTTTCAGCTACTTCTGGCAGTATGAACTACTGGCACGACCAGTACAAATACAAGCCCATTAATGATTGAGTATTAGCTTTCATATTCTTTAATATATCTCAAAACCTTGCTTCTGTTGCCAGACAACTCATTCCAAAACATTGTTTTGAATTTAAGTAGTAACTCTACAATAAATATAATTAAACTTAAAAATACACCAGCACCAAGTAAGCAGTAAGCACCACTAAACTGTGATATTCCCAATGCTTTTAGTCTTTTGGATCGTTCATCTCTGGCAGCATCCGATTCGACAGAAAATATAACGTCTTTGTGCCATTTTAAGAATAGCCCAGAAGAGTCACAACGTTGAATTACACTTTGAAATACTTCTACGAATGGAGATCCACGTCTAAATAAATAAAAACGAGGAATGAGGAGAACTGGTTCAGGAACAATATGGAAAATAGGGTTCCCTTCCAAGTCAGTGAAGGATTTATGGAACATAACATATTCAGTATAGTCTTGTGAGAAGAGAAAAGCGTAATTTCTGGTTTCTACAACTCTTTTGTAACCTTCTCTAATTGTCTTTACAGTAATGTAATTTTTAATTATTGCTCTTGCTACAGGATCTGTAGAGCCTCTCAAAAGGTATTTGTGCCGTTGTAATCCTCCAAATGGCATTGCACATTCCATCAGTTGTTTAAGAGTATTAATAGGAGGGTACATTTTAGGATGTGTCATATATCCAAACAGCGAAGCTTGGTACAAATTGTTGAGTACAAACGCTGGAAGTACCCAAATAAAAAATATTGTTCTTAGTAATGGAATCTTTAGAGGTGCTTTAGTAGATATTGCCAATAAAATGGAAAAATTTCTTAGGAGTGACAATTGTAAGGATGCAGATTTCGGCACTGCAATTCTTTCGACTAAGTTGGAGGAAATGGATACAATTACAAAAGCAATTAATATTACAGACCACGAAATTGTATTAAATGGGAAAACAATATTTAACCATTGTGGATACATTCCTCGAACAGGAACTGTCCAAACGCCCCGAATATAATTCATTGAGAATATAACATCGAAATCCATAGACCATTCTTGACGTAAGACAGCAGGAAGTAGATCACCAGCAGTGCCAGCCCTAAGTGCTGCAAGAGTGCCGATATAGGTGCCGTTTGGAAGTTTCGTGCCGTAATTGTTAATATAGTCAACGTCATATATTGTTAAAGAGAAATTAAGTACTTTCGGTAGAGTTTCAATCAACTTGCCAAATTTACCTCTTAAGCTGACAGTACCCTTACCAACATCACGTTCAATTATATTTTCAGGTATAAATTCCATAACAGAGAGTGGTAACGGACATCCATACAAATTCTGCAGCTTGTTTGGGAACAAATCCACATTAAGTTGAAGCCCTGTAAACGTACAAATATCGAGTAGAAATTCCCTTTTCTCTGAGCTACAACCAATGTCGTATGGAAAGTAAGTATGTATAAAGAAAGACTGCGTTTCCTTCGTATATTTCTGACTTTCTGGAATAAAGTTGTCCCCATTTCCGGAAATGATAATAATATCAACAATATCCTCAGCAACTGAAAACTGAAACACTTTACGAATATCTTCAATACTATGATTCTCACTTGCGACAAGTATAATAAATTTCGATCGTGGGTTCCAGAATATAAGTTTCTTTAAATTGTTTACTACATCTTTAAATAAACCAAGATTTTGTAATATTATCATGTAATTCACACTATATCTTTCATATTGCCAACTAGAGAATTCCGTCTTGTTAACCAATTGTGGTGATTGTACCGCAAAAGTCATTCCTAAATTTAGAAAAGGATTTGTATATCTGCTGAATAAATAAGGAGTAAGTTGAAAATTCACATCTTGTAATATAGTTAGTGTTCTTGTAGTTGCGAAATGTTTTATTAAAATACTTACAATACAATCACTCAAAACTTCACTAATACCTCGTTGATGGTACTCGACTGGAATGCATTGTCCGTCTTTCAACGTAAGAAGATTGATAAAGATGACAAGTGCAAATAGAAACATGGATCGCATGGTGTTGTTGATCGGAAGATATCTGAAAAGAAAAGATGTAGAAAACCATCCCAAGATGTGTTATAATTATTTTATAAATTCTATAATATATTTTAAATATTATGATATTATAGGTATAGTGTTCACCACATTACTCACAAGTAAATGTTCTTTCCTAACAATCGTGGATAGTATACACAACCAGAATAGTATAATTGTGAAATCCTAGCGACTAACGACAAAGGGTATAGAAGTTATGAGGGTTTAAAGGTAACAATGTAGTCTATGGGAAAACATATATTTGTCACATACAAACAATTTCTATTGATCAAAGCCTTTTCACACAAGCGTAAGTAATTTGCCACACACCCAGAAACACATTATCGCCTATATATTAAAAAGCGGACTACAAAAAACGGTTTTATTTCAACTTGAAACAGGGTATTTTTTACGATATCAGTACACATATTAAACACCGACAATGTTTTTGGATTAACAATCAATGTGTAGATCCGAAAGGATAGCATGAGTCATACAAACACTCTGCTCGCAGTGTGCACACTTAGCAAAAGCTAATTTGTCACACTTGAGGCACTTGTCGACGCCTATGCTTCAATCAATAGACATTGCTTGTATGTGGCAAATATATGTATTTCCATAGACTACACAGTTAGCTTTAAACCCTCATAACTTATATGCCCTTTGCTCTCTGTCGTTAGGATTCCACATTTATACTATTCTGGTTGTGTACTTTCAGAACATATATACCATGTCTAGATCCCCGATTATTATTAGGAAGGAACGTTTCCTTGTCAGAAATAAATAAGATGTCCTACGAAATGATTATCTGGAAGCGGAGCACTCTCAGAGTTTGGCTGCACAATTTCATCATCACTATATCGATCGAATGCCTATCACTTTGGCAGACAACGGTATATTCAGTGAATTATATTCCAAAGTTATTGAACATGATCAATGTGCATCAGCTGTACACCGGCACATGGTCGTGAGTATAGAGACCAAGATAGTTTGTAAGCCTGTCACATTATGATGTCGATGAGACATATATATGGGAATTTGGAAGGTGCGAATACACTTCGTGTTGCTTCACGAGTTCAAACTGAAACGTACGACATCCGAGGCCACTACAAATATGAATGCAATATAGGATGAATCTACTGAAATTTCTGTGGACTGGTTTAATAAAAAGGATTGCCGAAATACATAGGTCACAAAATATCTTCCCCCCATCTGAACTTTATAATGATTGAAAAACAACAGTTGAATCAAATTCACTTAACACTTATGAGAGAAATTTTACATCGTATTTTATTCATTAGTCAATCATGTTCAAAGTTTTGGACAATTGAAATAGTGAAGAAATGGATTCAGTGGATGTCGCATTTTTACTTTGAGAACTCCAGAGGCTGCATCGTTTTGAAATTAGCTTACTCTTTATTTTACATCAACAGAATGTGGGTCAATCTAAAAAATAACTGTCCCATTGAAGGTTAAGTAATTTGAAAATTAAAGTTTCACTGAAAATTACAAAAAATACTTTTCTTGAAGTGTAGCACGTATGTACTTTTCAATACTTAAATATTTGTCCGTGTCATTTTAAATTTTCGTGTTTTTACTGAGTTTGGTGTCAGATACGTAGATTCATGAAACAAATGTTACCATAAAGTCCACATGTTTTGAAAAAATATTTAATAGTCATTTCATATGTTGATCAATTGTATCATGTTGGCACCCATTGTCATTTCGCATGTTGATCAATTGTATCATGTTGGCATACACTGCGTACTCAGCACATAAATTTATAGAGCCGTAGCAATCAGATTTAAGAACTCTTTTCTAAAGTAAAGTTTTCAATATTTCGAAGAAAACTTAAATTTTGTCTATACATTTCACTTTGTGATTAAAAATTTCTTAATATTTCATAGAAGATAAATAATTTATTCTAATTTGGTTTAGTTTTATTTGTATAACTGCACTTTTAGAAACAGTAACGATAGTTATTTGACAGTAATGAATGTTACATGTTACTACATTTATAAGTTCAGGTGGTAATTTCCAATGAGACTGTGGTATACATGTCCTTATTTTACTATTATTTATTGATAAAAATAAGCTTTGCAGTCCAATTATAGAATATCTGCTTTCAAAAAGCTGTCAAATGTCACAGGCAGCCTACAAATTGAATTCGCCTAAATTAGCAATAATACAGAAAACGGGCATCTCCAACAATAGCATAATAATTAATACATTCTATCAAGGTAATGATGTGAAAGTTAACTCACAAACTAAATTTTAATCACTAAGTCACTTTGATGCAAGTATAGTAACATTCGTGAACCGCGACGTCACTTTAACATTCGTTAGCGCGGCAAAATAGCAACATTCCAGCAAGAACAGAATATCACATTGTTTCTCTACTATCTGATTTTATCAGATTTAATTAATTACTACAACAGAAACATAAATTCTACTTAACAAGCGCCACACTTCAGCAGGTTTCAAAGATTTACCTTTTGTTTCAAATACCGATAAACATCACAAACTATTAATACATAGTTTCATAGCTCCTAAGAACATGGTATCTGAATCTCTCTGAAACCAGTAATGAAAGAAACAGAAAGAGAGAAACGAATGTTTCAGTAACGAATATTGCTGTTTAATAATTGTCTTGTCTTAACTTAGGAGGGGGCACTGGTTGCGTGAAAGCATGGACAAAATATAAGTTACGGACTTTCCATTTAAGAAAGAAAGTCAATTGCTTTTGTTGTTAATTTTCAGAAATCACGGCAACGAATGTTACGTCAGAAAACTTCGGGTGTCATTTCTTCATTCCACCCAGGTAGATAGGTTACTTTTGAGCTTCCATGAAAGTAATAGACTTTCTTTCTTCCTGTATCAGTAAGAGTATTACTCCATTATGAATGACAAAAATATTAAACTTACTAATTTTAAAAATTCATTGACACAATGCCATTAACCTTCGTTACCACCCTCAGGCAGTGTTTCTGGATTTTCTTAAAAACAATTGAGGTGTTAATCATGAGATTTAATTAAAAAATAAAAGATGTTGGCAATCTTTATATACCTCTTTTTATTTGTGAAATAATTACAATTCCCTTGGATTTATTTATAATCTTTTTACAAATACATACATGCGAAAATCAACAACTCTAAAAAGAAAGACTAGAGAAATCCAAAATAAACTATTTGCGATTTGTGGGCAAATCATTTCATTTTATTAACAACAAACAGCATTATCAGGTTTAGAATTTAAACAATAACTTTTGTCTGAATTTCAATAAAATAAATGATCATCAACATTCGAGACTGAGTTTGGACAGTTATTTTCAGATTTAATTCTTCCTCACTTGTGATTAAAAGAGGGTACCCTATGGTAGCATAAGACAAATTGTGGTAGTGATTGAATCATGCTTACCCCTATAGCACAAATATTTCGAACAACGTTGAAAAATGGTGGGCATTTGTGCAAATGGTTGCGTTGAAAAATGGTTGTTACATGTTTGAATAATCTTTACAAAATGGTAACATTGAAAATTTGTTGTTATAACGTTGGGCCAACTATAATGTTTCATCAGTCCGTTGTAGTTTTACAACCAACTTCAACACTGAATCAACTTTGATAGGAAACGGTTGGTTGGAAAATGGGAGACCAACGCGGATATCAACAACATTGAATCAAGCGTTTTTCAAATATACACAACGAAAAATCAACGTTGCTCAAGTTATTTTGTGCTACTAGCATCAAAACACATGAATGATAAAACTACGTCATTGATGATCGCGTGGTGATCGAATTACATACATTTCTTCGCGATCATTGTTCTGATATTGAAGAACCACTACGCACTAAAGATACCTTTAGAGTGGGCGTACGGAATGCTTCCAAGGCCATTACGAATGCGGTGAATCGGAAATAATTGATTTTGTCGATTTTACCTCGCTACATCCATGGGTAATGGCTACCCAACCACTTCCGGTTGGACGCGTAACCATTCATAAAGGAACGAACATGCCCGAACCAAGCCAGATCCAGGCTCTTGTGTTTTGTAAGGTTTTACCCCCTACGAATCTGCCTTTCCATTCTTTCATTTAATGCTCATAACAAACTACTGTTTGGCCTTTGTAACACCTGTATGGACGATTTACATACCAGAGCCTGTAAACATACAGACGAACGTCGAGCCATCAAAGGTGTGTTTTGCACACCAGAGCTTGAGTAGTGGCTTTGCAAGTGGTAAGACGTATGTTGTGATCGCTCCCGAAAAGGTGCTAATTTTCGGGGGAGAAACGGAACTTACGAACTTGGTGAGTACAGAAACTTAAAGACATTAATGAAAAGAAAATATTATTAAGTTTTCGTGCATGTGGGATTTTTTCGGCAGGACTTATTAAGGAAACAAATTTCCTATGTTAAATATATGGGACTATAAGAAACATACTTCCGCGTATTAACGTTGGCAAGGTTGAACGATCAAGGACATCCGGTGACCTTGAGGAGATAATTTCCTAAGTGCCCGCTGCAACGACATTTTCTTAGATTCTTGTGAGTGTATATAGACAGCATGGAGGGCTAAGTGGGCTATATCTCCGGGATTGCTGGGGATGGGTGCTTGATATTTTGGGAGGTCGGTGAACCCCACCTGGGGACTTTTTTTACTCTCCTCGGTCGGAGGCCGGTCTCTCGGGTGTTGGGTTCCCTGATCTGCGCGGCTCTGGGGATGCCATATTGGTTTTCACAAGTGTAAACTTTGAACTTAGTGCCTGTGTCGTGCGAGTACGAATACGAGAGCGCGAAGATGTCAAAAAGCTTTGAATATACGAATATCACCAAGACTGGACTTGCCAAACTTGAGTCACAGTGGAGGTCCGACGATCCAGATCCTAACAACCCATTTCGGTTAAAATGGATGGAGAAAGTAAAGAAGAAATAAATAAATGTAAATTAACCAAGGTCTAATAAGGAAGAAAAGGAATTGAAACAAAAGATAGCGGAGGAAGTACATGCAGAATAGGCAAAAGCAAACAAAGAAGGCACAGCTAGAACAACGCCTTTAAGAAGTGTGAGAAGAGCACTGACCAGGAGAGTATGGCTGTAACATCTGGAGGACCAGGAACACCAATGAACCAAGATGAGAAACCGAATAAGAAGAGACATAGAACACCGGAAGAAGAAGAGGCGAGTAAAAGATATAAACACGAGAAAGAAGTAGAAGAACTGAAAGTACGTTTAGCATACGCGGAAGGAAGAATAATGGAATTGGAAAAGAACCAAGAAATACTAGAAAAAGAAAACGCAAGACTTAGGGAATGCGAAATTAAGCTGGGGCAATGGCAAACGAAAGTAGAAGAACAGGATCTTGATATCGATAAACTGGAAAGAACTATCGACGAATTAAAACAGGAAGCAATGACTGGTAGCTTCAGAGTCAACGAATTAGAAATAACCATCAGCCGGACAGAATCTAGAAGACAGGAGACAGAAGAAAAATTGCACAGACAGGAAGAAGAAATACGAACATTGTACGCCGAAAATGGAAGATTGAAGCAGGCAAAGGAACCAGCAAGGGAATCAGCGGTACCATCAGTCAGCTTTGCAGACATGCTGAAGAAAGACACTAAGATCCCGGGAAAAAACAGAATTATAGAGACAAACAAAAGAAAAACGAAACCAACTATCTTAATAAGACCCAAGCAAGGTGAAACACTAAAAGACACAAGGATGAGGATCACCAGAACAATACAAAGAAATGATCAGATAAACTTTCAGATGATCCAGACTAAGACCGCACTTATTTTGCAGGTGGCATCGACCCAGGATGAGGAAAAGCTACTGAACCACCCAAACATGAAAAATAACTTCGATGTGTCCAACAGAAGTGAGAAGAAAAACCCTCTGATGATCATCTATGGATTTCCCACCGAGATGAAGGAGGCATAGGTCATAGAGGAATTGCTGGTGAGGAACCTTCAGAGTATTACAGATGAGCAGAGGCAACTCATTAAACCTAAGTTCAAAACAGGACCAAGGAATCAGGATCGATACCATCTAGTATTTGAAGTACCAAGACAAGTAAGGCAGATTTTGTTGCAGAATCCCAAGGTATATATTGGATACGAAGTCACAAACGTTAAAGACTATCTCGTTGTCATGACTTGCCTGAAATGTTTTGACTATGGTCATATAGCAAACTATTGCAAAAATGATCCCAGATGTGGAACATGCGGAGAAAAAGGACACAAGAAAAGTGAATGTAGGTACAAAGAAAAGAAAGTATGTCTACCATGCTATCAAAGGGGTAAAAAGTGCGGGGGATAATAAGAAGACTGCCCTCAATATAAATTAAGCCTCCAAAGAACCATAGATAAGTTCGATTATGGCCCATAACTATGATCGAGCCGAAGTCCAGGACCCTAAACCTAAAAAGAAACTCCCCCGTGCAGACAAAAAAGAAGTCTGGAAAGA
>JAGDQP010048892.1:172-14637 GCA_022664845.1 Lepisma saccharinum
CAAGTTTTACATTCAAACGGTCTTTCACCTGTGTGGATTCTCATGTGCTTTTTCGAAGCACCGGATTCTTTAAATTTAGATCCACATAATTTACACTCATACGGTCTTTCGCCTGTGTGGATTCTCATGTGTGTTTTCAAATGATCTAATCGGGAAAATTTAGATCCACATCGATTACACTCAAACGGTCTTTTTTCTGTGTGGATTCTCATGTGTACTTTCAAGTTAGAGGATTCCGTAAAATTAGCTCCACAAGTTTTACAATCGAAAGACCTACTGCTTGTGGGTATTCTAATCTGCCGTGTCAAACTACCGCATTTTGAGGACTCATCTGGGCATTTTCTAGAGTCAACTGTTTCTTCAGCACGCGATTGTTTACTTACGTCTTTTGATTCTTTGCTATCATTTAAAGATGCTTCTACAGGGGACAATATTTTGTAGGCGTTTTGTTCCTTTATGGTACTACTACTACCACCATCAATATTTACGTAAATACATGAAGTGGTTTTTGGTCTGTTCTCTATACTGGACGAAAGCAAGTCTGGAAAGTGTGAAATGAGGTTTGATATTAAGTTGGGTGATAACTGATCTAAATGTCTATCTTCTTTACATCTGAGTTTACTGTCATTATATTTCCCGCTACAATCCTGAAAAAAGATATTTAGGAAACATCTAAGTAAATCATAGTTGTAGAAACTGCCGTCAAATAAAAATCCATCACGTGATATTTAATTTAAAATGGTTTAAAGTGGATTATTAGACCATTAAATTATGAAATCTATCCAAGGATAAATTTGAGATAATTATAAGTAGAAATGAGATGCTCAAGAGAAAACACATAATAACAAAAGAGTTGAGTGACGAAGTCATTACTACTTAAAATTATATCCAATGAATTAAACAAGAATAACTGTACAGGCCAACGTACTCACTGAACATCTAAAAGATACTTAAAACCAACGCAATATATGTCATCTAATGTGGTATAGGCATTGTTCTATATCTAATGGAATAAATGCATAACTTTGTCGTTTTGAAATAAGGTATTTTCTACAGTTGTTGCAAATGTTAGTTTTACAGAGAATTGAAACGAAATCTTAATGCACATATACTCTGATAATAGATTGCGGGTCGTAGCGATCACAGATGAAAAAATAAACTGTAAATTAGGCAGCTCTGTTTTTGTAGTCTAACATACACTACAGTTTATGTCATTTACGGTTCGGAGGATGTGTTACGTAGTTAGTATCGGCAGTGCATATTTTTATTACATGATAAGAACATATACACATAAGTAAGAATTTCTCGGTACTTCGAGTCTTAAAAGTATTTAAAATAGGGATTATTTTTGTCATAACCTAATTTCACTACATGTACATCTACAGTACTGTCTGTATACGATCCAGTTGCACAGGCACGGTCCTATCCAATAATAATCAATTAGACTCCCGGAAAGAACAACAACATTTATCGACTTCAAACTCACAGGAAGGTGACGCTCTCATAGCGTATCTGATTTAGAGATTAACAGCATCATGGAACTTAGCAATTAGCTCTTTTACGATATTATTTCTTTGTATTTCCTTACCATTTCATTTTTGCAGTATATTAAACCATGTATACAAATACTCCTGATATGTATACAACTTATTTCATTTCCTAGTCTACAAAGCTTTAACATTGCGTATGCTAGTTTTCCGTAGACCGCCTCCATTGCCCTAATATTCAAAATACTCCAAAAATGAAATGTCGCTTACAGTAACTTAGGGCTCATTACCTTCTCTTCTGTACACGTGTTATCAACGGTCATTCCCACATTACATAACATGAATCTATTATCGGGTTGGAGTCACTCAGACACGGATTGGAAATATGCCGCTGCTATGTCAATCTAAATCTCTTTTCTTGACCTTATATCACAGCTGAATTAAGTAATAACGATATTAGGAATATTAGTTTTCAGTGCTAAAATAAAATTTATCTTTATTTTATTATAATCCTAAGTTTCATTATTTAAAAAAGTAAAGAATGCACTTTCAGATATACTCCTTCTGAGAAGCTTGATATTCTGTTCAAAATTAATTATATCGTTTCGAATATAATGCTTATGGGCAACAAGCAAATTAGTACATAAAATAAAAACAAATAGTTTATGCCTGAAGAGATGAATGCTGATTATGATATTAATTAGTTTTCCAATTGCTAAACATCGGATTCTGTAGTGTTAAGGAAACAGACATTCAAATCTGATCGGTATTTTCAGTGGCATTAACCGAGCATTATTAGATTCGTGTAGTTGAGACAAATATAAACAAAAATTATAAAACCGGAAGACAAATCACGAAACGAAGTGTTCAAAAGTAAATGAACATCATCGACCTCATGATAATTCAATTTAATTCGCCATAAATCTTATTGTTAAAATTCAACACCAAAAACTGTATTTATTTGTGAATGGATCATTTATTTAAAATATCCATTAACCATTCTAATGAATTTATTTTCGTTCCACGTGTTAAATAGTGTACTATGAAAATAAATTGGAATCTACCTAATATTTTATTTCTACCTTTTATTTGTATTGATATCGGTTGGAAACTGAAAAATATAAAAGCTTCACAAGGTGTAAAGTATGTTTTTAAATGAAATTAATTAATACAAATTTGTACAACTACTCACCTGAGAAGGATAGTTCTGCTCCAAACATGTTATAGAATAAGATAATGGACTCTGATAGATTTCTTCTTCTTTAATCTCTTGATCGCTCTGTGAGGACTCTCCATGCTTTTCAGTTTCATCAATGTTGCCGAAAGACTTTTCTAACTGTTTAACTATTGCAATCGATAACTCAATTTCGTCGTGTCTTAATTCCTGTAAAAAAATACCTGCATTATTCTCTGTACTAGATGAACTTGAACAGAACGTCTGTAGAATATATTACGGTTATAAATAAATCGAGTTGTAATGCAGAAATGTCTAAAATGTGAGATATAGCAAAGTCTGAGTTATTCTAAAACCACGATCAACCGAGACAAAGTTGAAATCGCTTTAAACCTTAGTATTCAGCAGTTGTGCCATACGTTTTGCTGTAAGGGAAGTTAAATCTTAAATAAACGTGTTTCTGTCATGTAATTAACTTATACTTTCTACTCATCCTAATTTCTCATCATTAAATGATTTGATTACACAATTATGCATGCAATTTATGACTCATATGTAAAAACTGTTTCTGATGTAATTTTTCCTCCTGAATTCAAATACGTAATCCTTTTTTCCCTAACACATCAAGTTTTCCCACAATTTAAAAAAAAACACATGTTGACTGAGGTATAAAAACAATAGTTTTTGGTGCATATGAAAGATACATTTGGCAAGCGCGCAAAATGTGGCAACGCCAAGACGTCAGGTGAAAACAATATAGCAGACAGTAGTATGTCGAGTGTGGAAGTGTTGTTGTCTGTTCTGCAGCGGTATAGGTGTGTGTTTTGCAGTTGTTAGAAAAGAACACGTTGGTATCATGGCGAATCGATTTTTCGTAAATCACCCAGAATCATTTTGTTATATTTGTGGCAGGTTTGTAATTGAAAAACAGCGACAGAAGATAAGTTAGTCTGAGAAGGTAGCATTCCGGGCGTACTTTGGTATGGATATCGGTGACCAAGACAAGAGTTTCGCGCCTCACATTGTGTGTCGGTCTTGTGTCGAGGGATTACGACTGTGGATGAAAGGTGTTAAGAAATCTATGCCGTTCGCCACACCTATGGTTTGGAGACATCAGAGGAACCATAGTACTGACTGTTAATTTTGTCTTGTGAAAGTTGAAGGACATAGTACCAAAACCAGAAAGAACATTTGTATCCCAACCTTCCATTCGCAATTAGACCTATTCCACATGACAAGCATTTACCCATCCCTGTTCCACCTGACAAACGTGACAGTAGCTTCGACATGGAAGATGAAGGTCAAACATCATCCGATGTTTATGTGCCGGTAGCGACCACGGAAAAGTCATCAGTTTATACAGAGTGAACTCAACAACCGAGTCAGGAACCTTAATTTAACGAAAGGAAAGGCACAGTTTCTGGGCGCTACTCTGAAGTCAAAGAACTTACTCGCGCCGGGAACAAATTTTGCATGGTACAAGCATCGTGAACAGGAGCTTTTGCCCTTCTTTTCAGAGTCCGACTGTATGGTGTACTGTTCAAACGTAAATGGTTTAATTCATCACCTTGGAATAGAATACAATGCTGCTGATTGGAGATTGTTTATATATTCCAATAAAACAAGTATAAAAGGAGGAGTTCTTCACAACGGAAACACATTTCCATCGATTACTGTGGCACATTCGGCAGTAATGAAGGAAAACTATGAGGGTATGTAGTGTTTGTTGGATAATGTGAAGTATGGTGAACACCAATGGCTTTTGTGTGCTGATTTCAAGGTTATTGGTTTATTGCTGGGGCTACAGATGGGTTACGTAAAAATGCCTTGCTTCCTATGTAAATGGGACAGCAGGGCAAAATCACTTCACTGGGAGCAAGAGCTGTGGCCACCCAGAACTACATTCGACCCTTGTAAGAAAAATGTTCTCCATGTACCGTTAGTGGAACCTTCTAGTGTCTTACTTCCGCCTTTACACATAAAGTTGGGCGTTATGAAACAATTCGTGAAGGCTTTGAACAAACATGGCACATGCTTCAAATACATTTGTGACAAGTTTCCAAAATTAACACATGAGAAACTGAAGGAAGAAGTATTTACAGGGCCACAGATACGGAAGTCGATGATGGATCTAGGTTTTGAGAATACGATGGGTGAAATTGAACTGCTTGCGTGGTCAAGTTTTAAAAATGTAGCCAGTAACTTCTTGGGTAATAACAAGGCTGAAAACTACGAAGAGCTGGTCAGTGATATGTTATTACACTTCCGACGATTGGGATGTAACATGAGCATGAAGCTACACTTTCTGCATAGTCACTTGAGTTATTTCCCAAGTAACTAGGGACAGTTCAGTGAGGAACACGGGGAAAGATTCCACCAGACAATTAAACTCATGGAGAAAATATATCAGGGAAGGTGGAATATTAACATGCTTGCTGATTTTTGTTGGCTTCTGAAAAGAGAGTGACGTTTTGCATTCTTTTGTTTCTGAACTAGCTTCATTTATTGATTTGTGTTTCATGTCTATGTTTGAGTAGCCATTGTTATTGCTTCGATAGGTGTTACAAACCACTGAACTACTTTCATTTATGCATCTGTGTGACATATATATTTGCTACTATAGTAGGTACCAAGTGTTTTAACGTATTTGGTATAGTACATGTATAAGTATTACTACTGCTACTATAAATACTACAAAAACCAACAATGACGATTAGAGCAAAGCAGATATATGTTTATATTTTTACAATAAAAATAGAAATATCCATGGGTAAAATTGACGTATTGATACGTAGGGGGGTTCCTTTTTGTTTTTGCAATACATGTATGTATGTAGATTTCAACCCTTATATGTCTAATTTAGCTGTACATTAAAAAATACATGTGCTACAGAAAAAGTAATTATATTTTGGATATCTACGCACATTTCCGATTTCAAATCACCCTCAAAATTCTATTTATCTCGAGGGTCTAATTCTCTACATATTTTTTTAAAAATACAGAATTTTCGTCATTTTCCCGTGTTTGGGCGCTTTTTCTGAAGAAACATGATGTGTTAGCGTAAAACGAAGTTGAGTTTCGTAATCAGCATCCTCTAATTATATAAAAACAGAAGAAAAATCTAAGTCATCTCAAAATCTTGGATTGTGTTATTCGTTTATACTCTTCATTTTGTTTAAATTGTTAAAGTCTCACCTTGAACATTATGGAAATTTTTTACTCGAAATTTCTGGCTGAATATGCAATAAGTTAAACGGGTTTAGGTTTAATTAACAACAATGACAGGCACCGAAACTGTTTCTCCCGTGGGAATTAACCACTACGGAAATTATATTGCGAAAGTGAAATAGAACGAGCATTCTTAACAAAACATTTTGTAGTATATTTTATTTCCTACGAACTAAATTATTTTTAAATTCCATTTAAACGAAATCATGCATCACATGAAACGTATGCTTATAATATGTGTCAATTAAATTAGGATTTTATAATACTTATAATAATTTTTTAAAACACTTTCAATAAAATTCTCTATATGCCTCATTGAATATCTACAAACCTCATATTTAGAAGAACACAACTATCATTTTTACAACGACGGAGATTAAATAAACTATAAACCTAAAGTCTCCAAATACCATAAATAAGTATTTTGGTTGTCGAATCAAATTTTATTTCGGTAATCTAAAAATAAAAAAAAATGTATTGTGTTACTCCAATTCAACTGTCTTGCAGATATGTATCATTTGCAAATAATAAACCAATAAATTAAAAATTAACATAGTTTAGTAAATATAGTTCGTGCCCGCATTCACAAATCGGTATCATTGATCGGAAAAGGACTGCAATTTACGGGAAATGAAATTTCCATCCTGTGGCACTAACGTCAGATCACCTACCTTCCAAACAGTGATTAGCGAATGTTTGTTACACCAAATAAAGATGACGGAACGCAATAATCAGAAGAAGATCAATCTAGACCATTTTAAGCATTCCTTGTAATGACACGGAACGCAGAGGAAACGTATGACATAACAAACAAATATGTACTTAAATTTAAATATTAACCAATATAATCTACAATAACTCAAACATTAAACATACTCCACCTTCAGTCACGTTCAAAGGTATGACTGTCATATATTGAGCAGAGATATCATTTTTTGTATCATGTAAAGTATTACACAATTATATGGAAATATACTGGAGCAAAGCTATACAAATCCAAAGTCTACGAAAGTACTTATTTCAAGCAAACCCTTTAATACAAATTTATTAGCCTAAAAATACATGTTTGTGAACATCTCACCTGCGATAGAGACTTTCCAGGATCACTTAATGCAGTAAAGGATCCTTTCTCTTGTTTTACATCTGTAATAACCTCTGGTAACTGTCCAACAGTTTCACTTCCATCAGCATTAACTAAAACCTTTTGTAATTGTTTTACAATTTCTATCGACTGATCAAGTTCATCGGAGCTTAACTCTTGAATAAGTTTATCCAGATTTCTCTCGGCCACTGATCCACTGGAGCAGTATTGCTACAATACAAAATATTACAATTACAAACAAAGGGAGTTACAATGCAGTGTATAGTTCATAAATTAAGATGGCTATTAGATAGGCAAACGTCAGGAATATATTAGTCAATAAAGATAGTTATTTTACGCTAATGTAAGATCTGTATTTAAGAATTCTAGTGCTCTTGATGACTTTCTAGCGAACTTCTACAGTTTTGACTTATGTCCATTATTACATATTCAATTCAAACCGAATTACAGTGGAAATAAAGGACACAACATTGCTTAATATTAGCGCCACTTAGTCAATTTATCCTTGATCTTTATATGAATATGAAACGAACGTTTACTTGTTTGGATCAATTTTATTTCCTGATGGCTGAAAAAGATATTAGTCACTGGCAATTGATTTCGTTTGTTGTGTCATACGTTTGTCATATGACAAACACAAACGAAATAGGCAAACTCTACTTTGAGTGAGCAGTGGTTTCTGTTAGTGCTGCTAACGTTCACTCCGATTTTTTATATGTGAGTATCCGATCAAGGTATTTTATTATTTATTTCTCAAACTAACAAGTAACACTATATCAAGTTGGAACTAAGATCTAGAAGATATATTTAAAATCGATATAACTACTGAATTTGAGTGTCAAAGATTATTTACAATCGGCCTGTAGTTCTAGGGTAACTGGAAGAAAAATAATTAATAGTTTAAAGGCCACTAATCTGGCGCTGGTTTCAACTCAATCCAGCGCAGATTGAAAACAGATAGCCATTTGTTTACGATACCCTCACAATGCACGACTCGTTGTCACCAGAGATCGACACGGGTATAAGTGTTAACTAGGTATTATTTGATAGAATGACATATGAATACTGCGTGTAAAGTTGTTCGGAGGGCATTAATCTGACAGAGTAAAGTCAAATTTAAACATGTGTCGCCATCTGGATTGGGCTCCAAATAACAGTACTGCACTTTCTATTTATTCATTCATTCATTTATCGACGCGAAAGGCCTTAATGCCTATTTATAGCGTCTACAATAGTTACTAAATTTAATGACAAAAATAATGAAACATCTATACTCTTTTTCTTATTTGTTCTTGTCCAAACAGCTCTTTTCAATATATTTTGTATTAAATTTTTGTAAAGTTCTTCCAAGTTTCCAAAAATGTCCAAATTTGTACAATTCTTACCTACTACATTATACGTTTCACTAGTCCTTCATGTAGGTGACACATTTAATACATTCGTACGAGCTTTTCTGCAATAGAATAGGTCACTATTTCCCTCGAGCGCTTTGAGGAACGGAAACTTAATAATCATTTTTGCAATTAATTCGGTACAGTCTATGTTATTGTGCAAAAGTCTGTACAAGAAATGTAAGTCGTTAAAGGTTTGTCTTTGTTTAAGTTTCTGAGCTGTAAAGTTATCAATTAAAATGTTGTAAGATTCGTATTTCGGGTAGAAACCCGTTGGTGAAAAAAGATAAAACTTTGCTTTGTACATGTTCGATCATCTGACAACTTGCTTTCATACAGGTATTCCATATAAGTGACGCATATTCAAGTTTGGAGCTAACATAGGATTAGTAGTCTTAAGGTGCTATCAGTTGCAAATTCTGTGGTAGCTCTAACAATAAATGCTAGGATTCTATATGCGTCATTGGTTATATTTATCATATAGGGCGAAAAGATTAGTTTATTATCGCATGGAACACCTAATTCTTTAATTGTAGCACATTTTTATTCTTATTCAATTGATCTAGTACGTGAATTCGTAAGTTTTTCTCCCGTCTGCTATAGATCATAGCTTTGCACTTACCAATATTTATGTCAAGTCAATTCTTAGAACACTATTTCAGTATACTGGACAGATACTGTTGAAGGAGTCTATAGTCATCCAAGGACTTTAACAAATATTTTTAAGTAGTCTGCAAACAAGAGCTTACGATAAGTTTGAATATGGTATGGAAAGTCATTAATAAATAATAAAAACGGAAGGGGACCAAGATTATATTTCTAAGAAACACCGGAACTGAAATAAAAGCAATTGGCTTTATATCCTTTACATACTGTACAACGGATTGTCTACTCTTATTTAAATAAGATTTTTAGAATTTGGTCATAGAAGGACTAAAACTGAATGTGGAAAGTATAAGAAACTGAATTAGTATATTATGGTCTGCGGTATCGATTGCTCTTTTTATATCGTAGTACACAGCATCTACTTGTCCTGTATTGTGTAAGGTGGAAGCTATGAAGTCTGTAATTATAGCCAGGTTATTTACAGTAGATCTCTTCTGTACAAAGCCATGTTGATATATTGAAAGTGCCGGGTTAACATGCTGCATGACCTGATCATAAATGACACTCTCAAATACTGCAGCAACCGTTGATAACATGGCTACTGGACGATATTTTTCTACTTTATTTTTATTACTTGCTTACGGAACTGGGCATATAATTGATTCTTTAGCCACGATTCCAGTTACTGTTATGTCTGCCGAAAACAGCTTATGTTATGTCTGTTATGTCTGCCGTAAGCTGAAGCTCACGAAGAACTATCTAGCTAACACCATGACTCAAGACTTACTGTTCCCGTTGGCTCTTCTATCTATAGGAAACGACGTTGCATCTATTCTGGGCTCTAGCGATTTGATTGAAGATTTCAGTGACAAGTAATCTCGCAGAATTTGAGTTTATTAACTATAAAATATGACTTACTATTGTAAAGCCGCACTTGCTTATATAGTCAGATGTAATTTTCGGTATTCTAATTATACGATATTTTATTTCACTACATCGAGTTTCTTTCCTGTAAATTAATACATTAATTCGCTACAGAAAAAAATATTCGGATCGTATTTACATTTGAAGAAAAACATTTTTCCTTACGTGTATATTCAAATCCGAATAACGGTTTTCTGGTTGGCAAAACTTATATCAGTAAATATTTTCTTTAGGTTCGGACTTCATTAGTATCCTGGAATCACCAAATTCATTTCAATTGTTCGTTTTCCTTCTTGATATCGTTTGATTTCCGTTTCTCTTTCAAAAGTTCCATTTTAGCCCCTCTGTATCTGTTTCCCTTTTAATGCTATTTCTTATTAGAAGTTCTTCAATACTTCTTCCGTATTCATGAAGATATTTACCAATTCTTCCCACTTCTATAATTATGTTTGAAATATTTTTGTACCGGAATAAAATATGTAGTTGCTGTATTATTACAATCAGGGACGCATTTAGGGTGTGGATTCGGGGGTTGAGAACTATTACTTTTCAACTTTACAAAGGAAAAATAATTATTCCAAACAGTTAAAAATAGTATTAGATAAGTCACAACTGTAGATGTTTAGTTGCTATGCTAATATGATTGTTAAAACCAGCGGTAGATTAGAATTCCAAATAGATTAATAATTACTGACCATCTAAAAGAAACAAAAATGTGTCATTCAAGTATTCTGGTTTAATGAAATATTAACACAGTCAAATTGGTCTCTGTCTCTTTACTGGAGAACGTACCACCAGCAATTTTTGAGACCGGAAATTGGAAACTTGCTTCTGGTACTAGATACTTCATTCCTTTACCGAGTAGCGTTGTTAGTGAACAAAGATTAGCAAGTAATCATTATAGCAGCTCGCATTAGTATTTAAATAACAGAACTAAAATGATTACTAACCGTGTTTATATTTAATAATATTTACATGTATTTCACCACGTCTGATTAAAATGGGAATATTTTTATTAACATAGACATCCGTCAAAATATGAAGATTAAGGGTAAACCCTCGGAATTAAAAATGCAATTTCAGAAACTTGTGTGTAAACATAATCCACAATTAATTTATAGTTTTCTTTTCAATGTTAACTTTCTTAACATATTTAAATGCCACATTTCGGACAAATATCAGGAATGTGAAATATCCAAAATATTTATAATTGTTAGCATTTTTGATGACTTGAATTGAATGGTCTCAAAAGTTAAAATAATATGTCGTAATTCGTAGCTTCGAAAGAACTAATGCCAAATGAAACTACTAACCTGCAAATCTGATTCCATGTTATCCAAACCCTTTGAATTTTGGTCTAATATTTCCTCAGAATTCTTCTCTTGTTTTATTTCTATTTCGTTCTTTATGCTTTCCTCTTCAATTTCCTTTTGATTGACGTCCGTTAATGTCTTCTGCAACTGTTTAACGATCTCTATCGATGATACAATTTCGTCATGGTTTAAAGTCTTTATAAATTCATCTAGTTTGTCCTGTGAACCTGTACAAGTTGAACTGCATGGCTGAAATACAAAAAAAAATATATTTATAAGGAAATAATATTAAGACATACAAGGTCAGGATGCAATTACAATTACAATGCAGATATTATTCTCAAGAAAATAAGGGGAAGCGGAAATAAAAAAAAAATCACGAACTTTGTTTCGGTATGTGGAACGTATCCAAAGCAAATATATAACGTGTGAGACATAAATCAAAGCGAATGTAGCTATAAAGTAGGAGGGTAAGCAGTGAAAAGTTCGATGAAAATTGATCAGAAAAGATTGGCGAAAAATAATTTTATGCTTTCTATAGAGCAGTAATACTCAACCTGGTCTGCCGAGGGACACCTGCAGAACCGCCGTGGATTGTTAAGTCGTCTCGAAAGTTTTGAGACTGTCTATAGCAATTTCAATAATTTAATTCAGTATTTATTTTAAAAAACAACGAACAAGGCAAACGTAGTGAGCGCTAGATAGAATCACTAGACGCTCCTGTTGGGTCATATGATCGTTAAATTTGATACCAAATCTAGAATATTCGCTTAAATTTGAACGAAATTCATAGAAATAGCCGCTAGAAAAGTTGGCCAGGAACCAGAACAAATGTCGAGGATATTGAGTTAATCGGGCACCTGAGGATAACATATCAAAAGAAAAACTCTCTGAACCTCGAAAATTTACGTTGGTATAGGCTGGTACTTGTAATGCACGTGTGCACGTTTGACGTACTGATGTTTAACTGAGCGCAAACAATTGTTGAAAAACAATAACTCAAACATCAGTTGTAAGTCTACTATTGTACATGTCAATGCAAAATGTTAACAATCAAATTTAAGCTTTCTGGCAGGGGAAAACAAAGTTCCTTCGCATTCTCAGAAACTAGGAGTGTCAGGGTTTAAGGAAAACAAGTCGGACACTAAAACAAAGGCGGCAGAATATAGATACTTAACGTGCTTGGAAACACCGACGGCATGCTGTGGTAAACTATACATAATAATAACAGGAGAGTCAAGGAAGATCAAGTCATGTTGAAGGCTATACCCCGATTGAGAACAATAATAATATCTTAACATAATAGACGATTAAAAACCAGGTAATACCAAGGGTTAGAGTATATAGGATCGCCAGGTCCCATAAGGGACAATAGTTTGAACTAAGAGCGGTAATTGCCCGATAGTAGCACCTAGTGACCGGCAGGCAGAACTATCTACCGAGTCAACGACCGTTCGTAATGGATTTAGAACCGGATTATCTTTGTCTTTGAGGAATGTAAAATGGATATTGTTCTTTTCATTCCTGTGAATATTTCGAATTCAGGAAGCGGTACAATGTTATGCAGCGTGTTAACATTAGTTATGTTTGTTAGTGGATTGCACTGTAGAATACATAGTAATTGCAAATAAACTAAATGTCGCTTCCACAACTTCAAGGAACCACAACCCCAAGAAGAAGCTCCCACAACCACCTAGCCCTACCATGCTCCTACTTCTGACGCTACTGTTGTGATGGGAGCCTTTCTGTGGGAGCGGACACGTGCTCTCCGAATACTGAAGTTCTTTGTTACCGGCCAGCTACATTGTGTTGTGTTCCTGGTCAAGTAACATCCAATGTTCCCACTAGTCCTTGATTGTGGTTCACCAGCATACCTGAAGATGGCACTATTATAGTTCGATAGTATTCCAATCTATAGTTAATACGTTGAACTCTAATCAGTTGGCGATCCTATGTACTCCCTAGTCCTTGGTAATACATTCAATTTGTAGTTGGAAGCCCAAATCGATACTTAATATATTTCATGCATTGGGGTATTAATATAAATATGATTTAGTTGTTCACTTTTAAAACAGTATACATGGATTATGTTGGCCGGCCTGAGCCATAGTTGCCTAAATGCCTTAAAATAAATTCAAATGGATAATGTTGATAATTTCTTGGTATAACTTAGTGTATTATGTGTAATTTATTTATGAATGGGCTGTTTTGAATTTTGAGTTGGCAATTTATAACTTTGTGTTTTACCTCTAATTTACTTATGAATAGGGTGTTAATTTCTGTTGGTCTTTTCTTGATATAACTCAATGTATTATATCTAAATACTTACTGAATAGGCTGTTCTGAATTTTCATAAGCTCGACGATAAGAGTGAAGCAGAAAGTGAAAACGGACCATTTGTCAGAAAGCAACGTTTTAAAGGAAGAACCAAAAAAGTGTTTTTGAGTTTTGCTTTTTATCCTAAGTTTTCTAGTAAAGAGGATATTCCAGAGAACATTCAAGTAAGCTTGTATCGTTTCTAAAAAATGAAGGATTCGTAAATTGGATGTAGTTTTGTGTTTAGCAAAGTTTAATCTCGTTTTTCTCAATACCCCTCTTTTTCGTAAATTAGTCAAATTTGCACAACCCAGTCAAATTTTAAGATATTTTTATAATTTTGGGGGGAGTTGTTATGAATTATATTACTAATGGAAGAAAGTTAATAACTCAAATTTGACACATTCCGACAAACGGTTCCTTTTCATTTTCCGCATCACTTTTCTTCTCGTTTGCTAAACTTCGCGAACGTAATGATTTAGTCACTAATACACCAATTTAAAAGTAAATATTTAATGTATATACATTACACTTAATGGTCTAAATCATAATTGTGATCGAATGTCTCCAGAGGACCCGGAAGCCATACAATTTAAGAATAATTTAGATATATACCCGCTTGTTCAACTTGACAACAAACCCACTCGTATAACTGAATCAGAAGAATCGCTGCTTGATTTGATCACAACAGATAAAGTAAACAATGTGCTTACGCACTAAGCGTACGAACCAATAGAAAGATCTGATCACTGTTTAACTACTAAAACCTTAAACATAATCAAACCACGCAGAAGCAAATGAGTATATTTATCTTACCGCAAATACTCTTTTTCTGACGAGCGTGAATATTGTTAGACTGTAAGATCATTTAACTAGGATCCACTTAAATCATATGAATCAATCGATGAAAAAGTTTTATTTACG